>DWDT01003532.1:0-12187 GCA_018245595.1 Microceris scylla | reverse complement strand
CTACACTCCTTTGCCTACCCCTTCGGGGATTACAGGCGTGATGTTACGTTTTATGTATGTAAAGTGATAAATGTAAAAAAAGCATGGATATACATATTTGGCACTCGGTGCTCTCTGTCTAACCCGTTGGGGACCCGGGATGGCGGGATGATAATAGAAATGATTTGCAGTCATGATTACAAATGCACATTCGGATAATCAGAAGTCGATCACATCTACACATTCTACATGCTTTGACATTTAGCAGCTGTGCCAACAAATTGTTTTACATTACACTGACATTGACATCGTCGGAGCTGTGTTATTTGATAATAATCTTTTGTGTTACATTTTTTCTTTCAACGTAACAGGATCTAGGAATATATTTCACTTTAAATGATTTACAACATATTTATGTTATTTGTAAAGGCTCGCCATCTATTACATGGGACGTAATCGTAACCGGTGGAACGTGTGATTGTACTGCATTCCGCTGCGTACCCCTTCAGGGATTACAGGCGTAGTGTTATGTTTTGTTGTAAAGGGTACTTTCTAGGAATACTTTATTATTGAAATATGTAAATAATGATACTACTAAGCTCTTATTTTGAGCTAAGCGCAGAATATAGGTACTAATACCCACGTATGTAGTTCACAAATGCATTCTAGGTATTTGCTTTCTGCCCACGGATCGTTTCAATTTGCATTACTCTACATGTGCACGTAGCTACCTAGTTTTATTCTTTTAAACATCAGTCAACTAGTCATAATTATGAGTCACGTGTGCCTTCGCCCTACATGAGTGGACATGATGTAGGTAGAAGCGGGAGTCAACTGATAGATATGGGAATTATTGTTATTGTATGACGTTATAAATTGTTTTAGAAAGAGGTTAAATTTAAGAATTATTTTCCAGGTTCTTTGGAAATATTCTGGAGAAATACAACCCCTGAAGCTTATGGCACGCGATACGACATCGGTTGGTCAGAATCTCTCCACAAAGGCCATTGGCAATATGGAACGTGAGGTACGGAAAGTAAACTTAATAAAAAAATACAGATGATATTTATTTTGTAGCCTAATATTGTAAAAAGAGCCATCTAGTGAGTGTTTCTTGTACTAAGAATTGAACGCAATGTAGTACTATGCGATAATTGCTATTATAAACGTGTAGGCACTCTTTACAACTTTATCGAGAAAGCAATTTATTCTGAGTATTTTTATTATATTATCCATTTTAGTATTTGTCACTGAAATTGATTGTTATTAGAATTTTCAATAACTTTACGGGGTAAATAAATGGTTTAGATTTTAATTTAGAATGCTGCTGGTTATGTGGTCAATTATTTATACACATCAAGATTAAAATTCATCAAGATTACTACTAACTAATATATTGTAACGTATCTTACAGGACGTTACACATTTATACAAGTACCCGGAGAGAACGTTCGAGGAGCGGCAGACGATGGAGAAGGCGCTGCGGAAGTCCGAGAGTATCTTCGCCCGTTACTATCTCAATGACGCCTTCAACGATGTTGTTTTCGACTTCGAGCTGAGAGACGATATTAAGATCGGTCAGGACTTTACAGTGGTAAGTGATAATGGTAGAGTCGAAAACGGCGGACCATGGCGTATATTATTATTAAATGACCCCAAAGAAAATAGGCTCAAACCACTCTTTAGTAGACGAACATATTATTTGTATGACGACCATATTGAATGATACGTAATGAATATCGGCCAGTAGTTATCGTACCATTCGGTTTAATTATAGAATAAAAAAATGTGCTTTGGTATATTCACTACTGCGCCAAAATGAATTGGAAAAGGCTTTTGGAACCGTGTAATCGTTAATACAATGAGCACAATTAAAAGAATTTATAAATTAATAAATATTATATAATAATTATTGTCTCTACGTATTATCGGTGCCAATTAAATATCGGTGATACGATATACTTTGGTAATATATTTAAAGGAGAATCACATGAAGCAAGCTAAATTATGTATTTCCAATTACATTCGTAGATACTGCACATGAAGAACCGTTCCATGAGCGAACAGCACAACGTGAAGGGGGTGCTGCGGGTGGACACCGTCACGTACACGGGCGTCACGGGAGACTCCGTGAAGCGGTACGACTTCGACATGACGATAGCGCCAGCGGCCAAGGAGCAGGTCACCATGCTCGTCACCTTCAATGATTATTTCAAGAAGCTTGTTGATCAGGTAATTTGATTTTTCGTTCTCCTTCTTCATCTATAAATATATTTGGCATTTAGCGTTTTCTGCCTACCTGGCCCCGCAAGGGACGTAGCGTGATGATGTATTAATAATGAATTTATAGAGATCTACATATTATTGTTAATCTTGTATATAAGCAGAGCATATGAATTTAGTGTTTTATTTTTATTTTTAAGGCTTCCTTCAACATCGCTTGCTTAGCTACTATAGTGGAGAAGAATTACGATTTCTTCGCCCAAGACGACTTCAGAGTGAGAAATCCTGATATCAAGATCACAGTCGACGGCAAGCCAGTGTCGCACCGAGAGTTCAATGTGACCGTGAAAGTTGAGAACCCCCTGCCAATACCGCTGAAAAATGGCAAGTTCTACATTCAAGGTCCTGGACTGGAGAAGCAGCTTAAGATTGAACTTCGCGAGGTAAGAATTTAAAGATAGATTAATCACGCATCTATCAGTGTTTCTGTATACCGATCACATGTCCTTTAAAAAGGACTATAGAATTACATCATGTTCATTATCATACTATGTCATTCACATACTCCTCAATTCATGTAAGACAGTCATGGTCACATTAGATTATCTGTTATTTAAAAACGGGATGCACTCGAAAACTTAGTATAAACAACATATTGTGATTTATACGTGTATGGTGTAAGCGCATTGATGCGTTTTTATCTAGAGTAACATAACGAAAATTTTCTTTCAGAACGTAGCTCCCGGTGAGTTCGCAACCGCGCAGTTCAAGCTGACCCCGCCTTGGGCTGGACGGCACCAGATATCCGCCAAGTTCACGTCTAAGGAGATTCGCGACATCGATGGTTTCCTTTCCCTCATGGTGAGCACACCTGAAACCAACGGATATTCTAACAGCGACACCATGGAGACTCGGCAGATATAAATAGGTCCTTGGAGTTTTAGGTACTTGATGCATTTGTTATTATTTTAAGGCGAATGTAGTAAAAAAAAACGTTTTATACGCAACGACTAACGACGTACGTGACGACGCACGATAATTGCATAAACATTTTGAATGCTTTGCCTATCAGAATGTACCCTAATGTGCGGTATAAATATGATCTAATGTCTAATGTATCTCAGATCGGTCTTCTATAACTGCCTAGTATATTATCTCCAACATTAAAAAAACCGTCATGTTTAATAATATGTAATGTATACAGTTTCCATCGTGCTTGTAATATTTGTCATTAATTACCTATAATATCTTAAAAAAGATGACAACCTGAATAATTTTGGTTCTATCCTAATAATGAACATATCAAGTTAAGTGTAAAGCGTTGATCTTGCTTGCGAGATGGATATTAATATAAATATCTTATATCCAAGTATTCAATGTTAAATGAAATGTTGCATACAAAAAGTGCGTAGGAGGTAAATAATGGCGCGTATGAAGTAACCTGCCTACAATTGTTAGCTCTACTAAGTCATAATTTATTTTATTAAACTATTCTATTTCAATATAAAGCTATATAGAATTAATCGTTAATGTTATCGAATTACTTATTTATGTACCTAGTGATGTAAACCTTACAAATTTGATGATCTTGTTTTGCTGCATTCTCTAATTTGGCGTGTGTCAAATATTTAAATTTGGAATGAAGAAGAGTTGTTTCTTTTTAAACTTTTATAAGTTGCAATTATTATGTACGATTTTTGTGTGCTGCTAGTGTTATGTGAACTTTTTTTATATAATATTATCTAAGAGGATTTAAAAAATATATTGTCTAAACTATATACATATATGTCTATATTTTCTTATTAATATTACTGAAGTTAATTAAATATTACATCGGTGCTATCAATCACTACTTACTATAGTCACATAGGTCCTACCTTAGTTATATCGAGGTTACAAAATCATATCTTACAATACTCTTACATAATTTTTTGAAAATATATGTTTGATGTTTAATAATTGTCAATAATTGTTTTATTTTTAACAATCCTATGAAATAACATAGTGGTTTACTGGTAAGTACCTATATTACAATCATGTATATTATAGTATGAAAATAAAAAGAAAATGAGTTAATGTTTATGCGTGATTGATGTAAAATTATTTTACATTTCTAGTATATTTGAACCTGTTTCATTGATTCTCATGTTCACTACTGACAAGCTCACAATTAAGTAAAATGAGTACTTTCGTTTGTTATATGTCGAGTTATTATCAATTTGTTAATTTGTTTATTATTTTTTAACGAGGAAACCTTAAAATACTCGTAGGATTCATTCTTCCATTATAGAGTAACTGGACATTATTTTATGACATATCAAAAATTTGTTATATTTTTTATTTATTAGCTATATAATACTTCTACTTTTTGAAACACTTCACTTCTCATTTAAATGAAATAATAAGTAAAAACGAACACACTCGTCTTTTATGTTTTCAAGCCATTTTGAATAATCTAATTAATAAATTTAAGTAATTTTGATTTAAATCGCTTCGCTTAATCGTAAAAAATATATCTATTGATATGCAATACGTACAAACAACTTGCCAAGTAATATAGTTAGAAATCAATAAAATAATCAAGTTCGGAATTAAAAGTGAAGTTAATAAAGGTACCCCATAATTGACTAAGCTTTATTGTTTCAAAAAAAAGCAACATCACGCCTGTAATTCCCGAAGTGGTAGGCAGAGGAGTGTAGTACACACCCACGTTTCACCAGACGTATTACTAAGCTATAGTCGAACCATAGCTACATGTCGCACTGCAAACTTTAATTGATAGTTTAAAATATAATAGGTTGACCACTAATATATCCATTGCGGTTTGCAGTTTACGTTCAGTGAGCAGTATACTGGTCACAGTTGATCGATTATAATCCCAAATCAGTTTACAAGGCTCCTTAAGTGTTGCGAAACAGCTCCTTTTAACATTCCCTTTCTAACGAGTGGAGGCTCGTATTGAACTATTTACTTGTATGCTTATTTTGTCTTTGCAAAAAAAACCAGATTGATCTTCAAAACCCGTTAGTTTTTCGACGTTTCTTCCACCAGCAGGTGTATTTTTTCCAGCAACATCAAGAGTTTCTAACAGTTATGGTTTTCCGAAACATTAAGCAAGTGAACATTTTATATTATAACACGCAGGTCCAAAATTACCGAGAATATCGTTCCTACTGATGTCATATTTACTGAGTAAAAGAAGACTGATCTGATTTGTTGTGACAGCTGAAGGGTATATAGTGTCGTCCTCAATTATATTCGTTTACAACGTCTGGAAAAGATCTTAGGATAGCAGTTTGGCTTATTACGATATATAATATACGTTAAACAGTTGCTACGTGCAGCAGATCGCACGGAATATCTTCATAAATGATACAATCTTCCAGTACTTATATAATTCTTTGAAGCGTGTATTTATAAGTGATACCACTTAATAAGTGTTCTAAGGAATCTGTCCTCTGTTTTCACAAAGCTTAAGTTGCCTCTTATTTAATTGCAAAAAACAGTTCAGCGGTCTTTATGTGAAAATCATTTCGGATGGTTATTTTAAAAAATCTGTATATTACTGATGTTCCAGGTAATGTTGCCTTTGTCTTATTCAAACAAGATCTGGTACATCTGGATTGTCCACGAAATTTGGTGAAGGTTCCTTCACGTTTAAACATAATCTTGGATCTATGTATTCTGGTTTTGATTTTTGTTGAGACAAGCTTGTAAAGTCCAATATATCATCAGACGGGCCGATTTCCAAATATTCTCTTTTAGTTTGTACTGATTTTACATGGTTATCTAGTAACGTAGCTGTTTTATCTGTTTTTTCTTCTAAATGTTTTTCCTTGTTCATATGTTTGCCTTTATAGTTTAACTTCGGCATAGTGACGACTAAATGACCAGTTATTTGGGATCTATGAGCCGTTGAGATGGAAATATCCACTTCCTCTTGTAGATGAAGCTGAAATATTTTACCTTTGATCATAACTCTAACGTAATTAGGTTGGATGTCAACATCTAGTAAGGTTGTTTCTAAATGTTTATACACAGCCAAATCTAACACATATTTATCAGGTTCGCTGTCACTAAATGTAAAATCTACTTTCGCTTGGTTTATATTAAAAGGTTTTCCATCTGAAGCGAAGAATTTATAAACACGCTTTTCTTCAACTTTTTCAGGAGTTGCGTTACTTGCTAATTTCAACTGCCGCATCCGTTCCATTTCATATCGTACTTCAGGTGCATGTTCACATTTTTCAGCCCAATATTTCTTATTTCTTTCATCGGGGTCCATGTCTTTGTATTCATTCTCCCATTTTTCGTGTATAGTTCGCTCTAATCTAGATTTTTGTGATTTTCGCTGATGTATATAATTTTTCTGTTCAAACAAAATGTCCGATCTGATCATTGGTAGATTTTGTAGGGCTCTGATTCTGTCCGATCTTTCGATTTCTTTACCGTCTAGTGAAGATAATTGTGGAAGCGTACCAATAACGAAATCCCTATAATTATCATAATCGGTACATGGATTTCCGGTGAGATACAAGTTATCCAAATTGTAATTATTTTTCAATGTCTCTACGCTTATGATTTGCCCAATGAAGTTTAACGTAAGATCTAATTTCTGTAGTGACTCGCACCGTTCAAGGTTTTCTATGATTTCAATATTGTTCAGAGCCAAATTCAAATACGTGAGATTTTTTAATTTGTTTAAGTTCTCAATTTTCGCGATCAGATTGCTTTGCATTAATAATATCTTAAGATTTGGGCACCAATCTTGAATGTACTCAATTTTTTCTATATTTTCTTGATGGAGCGCAATTTCTTCCAGTGGCGCTAGTAACCGATCGTGATGTTCCGCCTTTTTACGTACCATTTCCACAGTTATTTTCACCATTATTATATTTTAAATTGAAAATAATGTTAGTATTAGCTTCCCACAACAAACAACATTGAAAATAATTTCCATAGCAACAGTTGCTGGGCATCAAACTTTCTTAGAGATTTGTCAATAATGCTTGCTTGATGAGATAAGTCATGAACAACATCAAAATATGTGGTGTTCTTGATATAAAAATGAAGACGACATCTTTTACATACCCGATGTAGATAAAATATAAGTATATAGCAATATATATTTTACAACTTGTTTCATTGGTTTATGATTGAGTGTCTATTTTGGTGTTTACTCGCTTCGTGTTCAAGTAGAGATATAAAAATATCGATATTATAAAAAGCGACAATAGAATCGGTAAGATTCCGAGAGTTTATCTTACAATCTTGGAGGTCTGTAATCCGTCATTTAACATTCCAGTAGTGGTACCCAGGCCGCTCAACTCAAGCGTACTAAATTAATATCGCCGTGATGTAGAGGGTATTAAAATATTTTAAACGACGCCATTTATAATATGACGTTCAGACATCAGGTCGCAAGAGCACAACATATTTTATTCCACGAAACTGCCAAAAGACAATGAAGATGAACGATTACTATCATCAAGCACTCGTTTTATTGTTATTGTTCGAGGTCGGTTTGGAGGATGAAAAAACGAAGGCGTGGAAAAAACGAGAGATATTCAGATGAAATAAGGCATGACAGAGGGAAAGACGGTGTTATTAGTAAAAGGTGCGCGCAGAGTGCGGCGCCCCGCGGTCTGTGTGTTTTTAGGGTCCCCGCACGGCGGGGCGCCTCGCCTCCGACCGACCCAACCTATACACCGCACCACAATATCAACCACACCTTTCTAAAACATCCTCCATTATTTTGAATCTAAACTGCATGCTTACACGAGTCAAAACTAAACAGATATAAATCGTGTGTCGTAACACGTTTGGGATGATTGTACCATTACATGGTACCTTCTTATTGAAAGCAGTCAATTTAACATTTTGTTGTTTAAACAAACACTCAGTTGCCGTAAGTGGTCTAGGAGTTTATTGAAATTAAGAACATAATTTATGGCATAAAATCAATATTAAATAGGAACTTCATAACGTAGTCCGCACCTTGGCAAAGCGGAGAAACTGACAATGTATGTAGATTTAATGTAGTTTGAAAACTTGTCAAGAGATGGCGCCTTACGTATAAAATGTAATAATATATAATCTTGTGTTGTGTCTGTTGCAAGGTGGTGTGCTGTATCCTATTTATTAGTTCCCAAAATTGTACTTTTGATTTTCAATTCATTACCGTAACTTGAAGATTGATCCCCAAGTCATTTGATACCGTGGGTGTAAATCTTTGTTGTCAATAGAAATTTTCACGATGTGCCTGTTGTTAGTGCAAAATATTTAGTCTTTTATATGAAGGATTCGTTTATTATTTTGGGAACGTGTATATATGTATGTATATGTTTAATTAGTAAAGATTTCAGTAGTAACTGTTCAAAGTAGGAAAGGATTTTTATACGCGAAAAGTCTGAAATATACCTACAAAATCTTTATCCAAAACAATTTAAAAAGTTACAGTTAAAACGAGGCCAACGTACCATTTTTAAATTAAGGTGAGTATCGCGTGAGGCTCAGGACGTTATCGATTCGTTAACTTGAAACGATATTTTGTCGAAATTCGCGATAATATGTCTTAAAATAAACAGCTTATGTTTTTGCGAACTCGTCGCTCGAGTAGGTAACCCAACGTTGACTTTTTGTCAGTAGTTTCACCAGTTACTTAATATGCATTTAAGAATATTAATTTTATTTTATAATGGCCATGTCGAAAATAAAAAACGTTTAATACATTGATATAATATACAGAGAAGAATTAAATATAAATTTTATTACGCATTTATATGATGATAATACCTAAGAAAACGTAGGTAGGTTATAAGTTTTTCAATTACTCAAAACTGATAATTAGGTGCCTAGCTCAAATGAAAAAAAAAAAACTCAAGGCTATATTAAAATTATAAGCGTACATTTTTTCTAAGACGTTATTTAAATTTTGGATAATAATAATATAAGAAAAAGACAGCTGCCTATCAATTACATGAGGTTCAATTAATATTTTGAAACGGATGCCAAAATCTATTCGTACTTACTTACTTTTTAATAATTATTGGTTTATTTATTTGAATAAGATTACAATAGGAATTAATTTAAGTAAAGTTACATATTGAGATAAGATGTATGTGTCGGCATTGTTGTAAGTAGTCAAATATCGCAGTTATTAGAACATTAGTGCTGTTAGTGATTGGATAGAATACATTGGGACTGTTGGTATAACTATTTGGTACTTCTATATAATAGAAAAAGGTTACATTGTAGGTTATTTAATTAGGGTAAATCAATGTATATAGGGTCCTGTTTACGGACAAGTAGGAGCATAAAATTATATTTCGTCTATTGACCATTTATTTGCGAATGTTTGTGGATACGGGTGCTGAGGGAGACCGAGACTCGGCTATCTTGACTAAATAGGGTAGGTTGTAACTGATGGCGGAGTTAGAAGTCTCAGAAACTGGCGTGTATATTTAAAGAGGATGATTAATGTAGAAGAAGTACGCGCTAGGTCTGCGAGCATTCTTTAAACGTAGCGTTAAAAAGTTTCTTCAGGATAGAGAACAGATTGATAGCACTGCTGATTTTGCATTTCTATAGGTGACGATGTCCTTTTTCCATTAATGGTCGCCTGTTTGACTAGCTTTTTGGTATAGAAGAATAAAGTAAAAATGGACAGAGATATTTGGTATTCCATGTTCTCTGCCTACCTCTTAAGTGACCTGGCGTGAAGATGTGTACATAGGTATATATGTATGTACCATTTATTTGCATCGCTGATGGTAACCCTAATTTAAATGTTCCTTACACGCAAGTGTCAGTATAAGTCAAAACAACCGTCATCACTCCAACACCACGGTATCTTTTCTGCAAAAGATAAAAATAAATTACATCTCGGAACCGTTGTTTCGTTCCACTTATTTTTCATTTCGTGTTAAATTGCCGTGTTAATGAGATGTGATTTATCAGTTTTATATCCTTATTTTGATATTTTCGGAGCACGAAGTATTTTAGTTTTTGATACTTAATTTTTTTTTAGAAAGCTTACAACTGACATCCATATATCTGAACGCCATTGTTGAGCACGTTGAGAACCGTGAGTGTTTTGTTGTCATTCACAGCTGGTACAAGAGCTCGTAATGCACCGAGTGGTGGCAGCGGCTCGGAGCTGGGCAGTAGAGCATGAGCAGCAATCTGGCGGCGGCATCTCGGCTCGTTCGCAATCAACGATTCGTCTCGGCGAGGCTGCGGGCGGGGCGGCACCGGCCCATTCTCACGTAAATAATTACCGGCGAGGCTTAAATTACAAGGCGCCGCTGAGGCCTGCCGATACATATTCATCACGTGTTCACGCCGCGCGTGACTGCTTCCTCAGGGCACCGGGCAACGCTGGACGGGGCTTGACGGGGATGCTCTTGTAGACTGACCATCGCGGCACTTCGTACAGCTAAGCCGTGTCATAATTGCTTAATCTAAACAAACAAGAAAGCTATGAATTGAAAAGGGAGAACATTTAGCGATAGGGTTGTTGATTGAGATAGAAGTTCCTCTTGCCGAAGCGAGACGAATCAGGACGAACTGCTGTATCAGTATGAGGCTCATCATCAACGTCGATGAATTTCTAATTAGGAGCACCACGTCCCGCACACCGGATGCGGTTTAAGCGATAAATTATGCACTCGGAGAGCCGTACTAATTCCGATGCCGACAAATTTTCCACAACCGCGATTTTAATGCGTTTCAAATAATGTCTGTAGGCAACGCTAAATGATAAATCGTCGAGGGAACGCCCTCAACACGAGTTTGGTATAAACGCGCGGGAGTCCCGCTCTGGCGGATAGCGAAGGAACAAGACGGGCGCGTCTGGTAAAAAAGGAATGGGTTAGGTGAGAGCGCGATGGTGTTGAGATAATAACAGAGCAGCGGCGGCCGGCCCGCGCCTTTGAGCCGCGCCGCCGCCCGCTGCCGAATATTGCCATTAGCTGCAATTTTAGTACTATCAGGCTACGAAATAGTTTTAAATTAGCTCTCCAATCGCCATCGGAAATAGGAGTGAGGGAGAGTTTGCGGCGAGGAATGTGTCGCGCGGCGGAAGGCCAGGTCGCCGGGGCGTGACGGGGCGAGTAAAACAAACAAGTTAATTGTATTTATTCAAATGCGGGAGGGCTGTGCCGCGTGGTGCAGCGCAGCCGTCATCTCATGAATAGGCATGCGGTGCTGAGCCTGCCGCGACATCTGCAAAGTCACGCAGTTCGGCTAAAATGTGGTTGCTGACTCTATCTCGATTCCTTTTAACATGTTTGATAGAACTACGTATAACAATTTTAACATTTTGCGCTGCGGTAGTTATTGCCACGTCGTTTAGTTTTTTGCGCCCGATTCTCGGGATTTCAAGTTCACGTCCTGGTCCTGGCGCACACCTCTGATATTCCAAAGAGAAGGACGTTTATAAGATTAAATATCACTTATTGTAATATCAGTCCACACTTGAGCAGCGTGGCCGACTGCGGTCTTAACTCTTCGCAGTTAAAAACATTAAATAGGGTTAATAATGATAATAAAAGTACTAACGAGATATGTTATGGAACTTTTTAATACGAATTGAAAGTGTCAAAACCTTACTTTGTAATGCTACTCAGCCAGCGATATTGCTGAGCGACACATTTTTATATATCAGTATGTATTTATCGATATTACCATCTTGGGAAATCCATTTGTATCGGTAACCGATAGCCTGAACGTGTGTGTGTAGATACGTTGAACACGCGAAGGCTACTATTTACATACCGAGTCATTGTTGAAGAGCGGAGCGCGCGCTTTGGGCGGGACCTCTCACAATACCCTCTCAGCATTGTTCCATAATGTAAATTGTTTTGAACAAGCAAACCAACCGCTGTTTGTTTTCGGTAGTGGAATGTGACAGATTTAATATCAGGGAACATTTATGTATGTATATACGTTGTCAAAACTCATTCATTTACAAACGCGTTGTGTT
>DWDT01003531.1:0-12190 GCA_018245595.1 Microceris scylla | reverse complement strand
GGGTATCTACTATTGGATTTTTCTAATTTAGAATTTCTGGTAGTGACTACTGACTACTTTAAGTCTGGTACTGTGCCCGGTGTATGACAATGGCCTTGCCACCTACTCCATGGAATGTGAACGTAACTAGTGAAACTTGGAAGTGTATTACACTCCTCTGCCTACCCCTCGGACGTGATGTTACGTGTTTTTACTATTTTATAAGATACTCAGGCATAGTACGTTTCCTCATAGTAAATTAATCGATGTTAAACTCGCGTCCCTATACGTGAATGTTACGAGTAGGTATTAATGATTTGCACCTGTGCGATGGATGTACGTACACACGAAAATGGATATGGTTGTTTTGTTATTGCATTTTGTTTGGTGCGTAGTGAGTGCGCTCTTCAATTATTTAATTGGTATTTTATTATCAGTAGTAAGTGATGAATAGCCTATGGTTGATTAACAGTACATTTTGTTTTAGTGAACGGATGGTTCATTAAAAAATAAATAAATGAATGAATGAAAAAAGAACAAGTGAATGGATGAATGAGTAAGTGAACCAATGAAGGAATGATTGAATGAGTGATTAAATAAATATTCCGGTTCATCTCCACACACGGCCATCTGATTATGAACTAGGTAGAGCCTGGCCTATAGGAACTATAATATAGCTGATAAACACATATACGTATACTTTTTTAAAATATATAACCGACTACACTTAAGCTTTTACATACGCTCACAAAGTAAACACTAGTACTAAACTGATAAACCTAGTTTACGCATGTTCTAAGCGGGAACCGAATCCCCTACACTTAGGCTCAACAGATTGACTGGCTGCCATAACGCCACTTGGTATACCAGAAGAATATTATAGAAATTCGCCTTCACGCGGTCCATTGAGCTCACGGCACGATTGTTCCAACCCTTATAGAGGTGGGCAGATATCGCGTGCATACCATATACGTATGTATACATATGTTTACATGTGTTTACATGCAATAGCATCTAATATTTTTATTACACGCTCCAGAGATAACGGTTAGTCAGTTCGCTTGCGTCTAAACATGAGGTGTTCGACACTATGGACTTGTGCTGATAGACTGGCCCGTTGGTTCAGCGGTCAGTGATATGGGCTTAGGGTCGGAGGTTGTGTGTTCGATTCCCATCAGCGATATATGTTTGTGTCATAATTGCAAGTGTTTATTCTTTGTCTGGGTGTTAATATTTTATATGTATCAAGTCTTTAAATTTAGGTTTGACGTTTTATATTGAGCCATGTATGTTTACTGTTATATATGGATATATGTTTTTTGTCATATCTCGTTATTTTAGTACTCACTGCCTAACCTGTAATGATATGGTCGTATGTTGCCGTATGTCCCATTTTTTTCTCAGCTGCATTCTTTTATTGTATATATAAATAAATCTAAGTATTCCAATCGAGGGACTAATTCCTAATACCACCATCTAAATTGTTGAAGCTAGAATAGTATCAATTTCACTGTAGATTGCTTCCATTGGCCATCTAGCAAGGTATAATTTTTAGAAATACTAACGCTAAAGGACCGAAGTGGAGACAATAGTTTGTATGAGAGTATGCACATTAACTTATCAGAATACCATATGTATAGAATATTAGTTAAGAGCTCGTGAATCGCTATCATAACGCTAACCTTGTGTTGGGTTCAGTTGATCAACACCGCGCTTTCTCTGACGATATTCGGTAAGCATACGGTAGTGCAATAGCCAAGTTTCGATCCATTTCCACGCACCGGATAGCGCGTGACGCGCTCGCTTCCGGCCGCGGCCGTGTTCGGCCAACGGCGAATTGTTTTGAACCTCATTAGCTAAACTAAAAAATGTTTGGGATAATTTTGTCCAATGTAGTGCATGTTTTTGCTGATCCTTAAATATAAGGAGCTGCCATACTTTCCAATTTGAAAAAAAAAAAATTATAAATATTGTTATTTATAGAGGGTTTTTACAATGTCACCCTCATCGTGGCTCTCTTAGCCTTAGACACCTATATTAAATGAAAAACTTATCTACTACTTAAACCTATTTTAACTAAATTATACAGTATGTTTGCGTCCTCAGCAAGAGGAGAGGCTAAAATGACATTAATTGAGCCAATATCAGAAGTACGTAAATTCTTCAGCTTACACCGTTGTGTGTCATTCCGAACACATTCCATAGTGATGTTAAAAACATCTTCGACAACATCGCAAACAGCGCAATTGGGAGAATCCGTTTTGCGCGTAACATAAGCAAACTTGTCTAATGGAATGTGACCGGAACTAAGACGAAGAGCTAAAACCATGTCTTGTCTATGTACATATATTGCATGAGTCAAACCATGGCATTCTAGGAAGTGTGGGGTTAATAGCTTTGTACCATATGTCTTAATTGGAGACCTCTCATTAAAATATTCAGACCAAAATTTATAGCACAAGTCCTTTACTTTATACAGAGCTTCTCTAAACCAAGGAATCCAATGAAATGGTGCACCGTCTCCCCTTGCCTCCCTAGCTAACCAGTCAACTACCTCGTAGCCTGATACCTGTATGTGACGGAACCATTTAATGGTAATCTGCTTGTTATCATTACTTAGGTCACTAATCAACTTAATAATGAAATTCGCTAATGTAATGCCTCGTTAAACACGAGTGCATTGACACAAATGTTGGAACATAATAGATATTTTAGCAGTGACACAAAGTTTTATTGATTCTCTGGTTTCCCAATCCAAAAAAATCTGCACCGTTAGCATCTTCCATTTTTGAGCCGCCTGTGACTATGTTTGATTTAATTTAATTAACCTTTCATGCGAAGATTCTCCACTGCTATTTATAATTCGATGCAAATATTTACAGACTTCCGGAGGTAAAAACGAAGCAATTTGAATACACCGCAATCTGTACTAATCCGTCTGAAGAGACTCATCCTCGGACATCGAGGGATTCGTACGGGTTACGGCCAAGTTCCGCAACGATATTGCGCAATTCTTACATTAATCAAAATACATACAGCCAGTACTTACGGTGAATGTGGACATCACACGCCTGGTAGATGCAATCGCGGCGGGCGTGGCGTAGCGTCACGAACGTGGCTCTTTCACAATCGTTGCTCGTCTTCCACTTACCTGTGTATTGCGGTAACTCTAAAGGTGTACTTATGCACCTAAATGATTGAGTTCATATAACGCGTTAGACAGGAAATGTAAAAAACCAACTACATTTCATCAGATGATGAGCAGCGAAATGAAACGCAATGAGCGTTGAAAAAAATACTTGAGATAAGAGATGCATGTGGTACGTCGTGCAAGAATGAAGGAAAAATGCTAAAAATAAAAATATATATCAAGTTGTACTGTCATGAAAGTCGTATCATCTTTGCGTTTCATCGTTTATTTTTATAATAGACAACTGTAAAAAAGAAGTCCAAATAACTATAGAGAATATTTTCCGTATCGGACCTTATTATTTGTTTATCTGTATATACGAGGGTGCGTTTTTAAGTCCGCGGAATGGCGGGGTTGGAGGGGTGATAGGACACTCGTACATAGATAATTTGAAAAAGGAATAATGATGGTTCTTATTTATCCCGTACCAGTCATTTGACAACGCGGTTGGAACTGATAAAGGGTCGTCTGTGGCTAAATGCGTGACGTGAATTCTTGATACAGTCGCCAGGATAACCCTGGATTTGTAACAGAAAGGACTGATACTATTTGTGAATATGAATAGAATAGTCGTATCTGAAGTTGTTTTTGAACTAGTTATTTTTTCTAATACAACTTTTTTTTTTGTTCGCAGGCGTGCGAGCCGCCAGTCCAGCTAGAGCCGGTGGATCTGAGCTTGAAGCGGCGGTCTCCGACGCCGAGGCGAAGAACACGCGGTGAGTACAGATTCGACTGAGTATACAAGTTATTAAGGTTACTATACAAAATTGTACTAAGTCTTCTATACAAGATTCTACTAAATGTTCTATACAAGACAAACCAAGTGCTGTATACAAAATTTTACCATGTCTTTTATACAATGTTCTTCCAAGTCTTCTATATACGATTATACCATTTTTTTATACAAGGTATGACAATTCTACTGAATCGTTAATTTGAATGATTATAAACTTGCAATTATTTCCTGCACTTACTTTTTCTTCAGTGCAAAATGATTCGTAAAAAGACATCTGTGGAAACAATCAAAATTAAAACTCGTGCTCATCACGCAAGTATTGGTCAGGTTACATTGTGAGCTTCTTTTGCGGTCACCGTTCGATCACGATAAAAAGACGGAGGGCATATAAAAATCGTGACAACGAAGGTCATATAAAATTGGTCACATAAAAATTTAAGTGGACGATCACAAAAAGCGGACGTTGCGGTGCATTCAACGAGAACAATGGGACGGGGGCGGGGACGGGCAAAAACAGTGGGTAATGAGCGCGTCCAGTGAGAACTGACACTTCTTATGTTGACATTGTTCTGCTGTCACGCGAAATGTTCTTTATCACACGGGATACCCGTCAATGTCATCGTTGGTCTGAACTTGGCGGTTTTCGCATCGTACATCTTTGATTTTTTTTTTGTTTAATTGTTCAAGTACCCAACCACTTTGTCCATAACTTATCAGCATTTGTATCATTGTTAAGCATTATATCGATATAAATCAAACGTACTACCAGACACTGAGCGGTGGAAATAAATGATTTGCTTCGTATAAATAACCCTACACGCGAGCGTATCCGTCCGAACGGAAATATCGCCGGCAATAAATAAATAATTTTCAACACAGGTAGCCACGAAACGTGCTACAATAAGTCACATTGTTGTACTCATAATGCCGCCGGTCTGCCCGCTGCTGGCAAATTATCTTTCGAGGATCGCCCGCTCGCTCGGCTACCGTTCTCGGTTCGGTCCATGTTGGAGATGATTAGCGAATTGTGTCCATCAGTTTTATTGGTAGACATTGGGAATTTAGGATCGTTACAAATTTAGGATCATTTTAAGACTTACTTCATGCTTTTCTTGAAGTCGATATCATGTCAATTTAAAAGGTTTTCTTATTGAATTTATAGTGTTCACAATTATATTAAAAATCTTTAGTGTTATCTCGACGTATGAATATTAAATATTGCCCTGTCGCTTGGTATAGCTTTGGAAATATAGTGAGCTTACATGACAACTTATTATGCGTCTTGATCAGTCTCACTGATAAATCCTGACGTTGCTTTACTTACAATTCATGACATCGAAAGTATTAAGCATTACAACCATCGTCATCACTATAATCATCACCATCGTCAGTTTCTATTAATGGTCTAGTTTCGAGATTACACCTGCTTTTTTGATGATCTATGTTCATTTATTCCTATTATATCCAACCCAACCCTGTTTGATCACTTTATCTGGTACTAAATGCCAAGATAGTCCAAGGCAACGTATTCTGCTTATGCTTCAAGATACCAGTAGTGAGCGCTTTTGGTTTGGCCCTCTTAGGATGTGGTCAATACACGGGCAGTTGCTGCTGTTGCTGAATCATATTTTTTCAAATGATGCCAATTGTTTTGATTTTCTTATTTTTATGTCATAAATTATCTTACCTATGGTGATTAGGTAATCGAAGTTTTCAATAGACTGTTGTCATTTGTAAATAGTTCGATTTGTAAAATTGTGATCCAATAAATAATCAATTTTATTAATTATGGTTAAAATCCTCCTTAGACGAAACCTCTTCACATAGAGGTTTGATCGTTATTTTAAGTATTTGTCCTGCATTTATAAAATCCCGTTGATTTGACAATCCATTCCAAGTTTTATTTTCATTTCAGTCCATATTTTTATTTTCTTAGCTTGTTACTTCTTTTCACCGCTAGATCGGACCTAAAAAACCAAACCCATCGTAATATCACTCTTTCCCTGAAGCTTGTCTGTTTCATCGATCGACTTTCAAGTTTCCAAACCGAATTTAATAAAATCGTATCACATATAAAATTATTTTTTATTAATCTTTCGTTTTTTTTCGTACAAGGTTATAAATAGGGTTATAGTAAAAAAAGTGGCAATAAAGTTGGTACGGAAATTCTTCTTCTCCTTGGCGTGTAAAAGATTTTTGTATTGGCATCATGGTAAGAGTGTCTAACTTTGTACCTAATCTGTGTGAATAATTTACCGATTGTCCGAAGTTTGATTGTCCAGTGTAAGGGTTTCCAAGCTCCATCTTCGGAGCTCCAGCCAAACTCATCTGACTGAAGTGCACATTACAACAAATGACGCCCTGATGACTGGCTGATATATCTGGCGCAGCTTGCCTTAGCACGGCTAAATGATCAGCAGCGGCAGAGGCGGCGCATAAACCTGTGGTATGGGATCAACAACCCGCATGCCCAGTGTAGGGTGTATGGAAAAAAATTCCTTTGCTAGGGGAGGCCTATGTCTAGCAGTGTATATTTGTTATGTCGAGCAATATATATTTCTGTATATTTGTTAAGTAGTACAGGTATGTAGTTATAGGTAGTGCTGTAATAAAAGTGTGCACATTATATTTATGTTAATTTTGTTTTTACTTTTAAGCAGATTACACGGTAATGAACATAAAGGTTATGGTCCGATTATCATAAGCGATCGTAAACATTTTAATTAAATTAATTCGATCAAATTGGCTGTTGCTGGCGAGAAAACCTACAATACTCACTTGTTGTCCAGTTTGAAGAACAGATATAAATGTACATATCGTTCTTGTTAATTTATGTAGGTGTGTCTACTGAAATGGCTGAGAATGATGTGTTCTTTCTTTCTTTAGAATTTTATTCGCTCAAAATGCAATCAGTCAGTGTGGCAAAGCACGGTATTAATCCAGTCTCTTTCTTAAAGGTGACTCATCGTTGTGAACGAATCTGTTCTTAACGACAGAGTTCACAAATGTTATCACCCGTAAAATTGTGAAGTGCCCCTGATTGGTCGATACTGACACTACTCCGTGCTGCATAATCAATAAGATACACGTTATTGTTCAACATGAAACCTGGTCCTGGTTTATTTTCATTTGCTATTGTATGTTTTAGCGAAGTCCTTGTATCTTTTAGCTTAAGATGTTACATAATTACAAATTAATTAATTTCTCGACATACAAGCAGCTATTAAATAGCCTACGATAATTGCTAACACCAGTGGAGTCGCGTCGCTGTCGGCGCTGCAGGTGACCCTTTTGTTGCCTACAATTAAGATTCTCACATTATAACGCCTTATATTTTTGAATTTCGAATTATTTTTACCAACAGCAGCGATGAGCGGTCGTTGCCATGTAATAAAGATTCCCTCGCAATTGGAAAGTCTCTTGTTGATAGGCAATCCTATAAGACGCTATCACATCATCAAACAGGGTTGCCGATTACGTCATATGGGGTTGCCGATGACGTCACATAGAGTTGCCGCGAGTCGTATAGAGTTGCCGTTTATGTCATCTAGGGCTGCCGATTACGTCATATAGGGTTGCCGACGACTTCGAAAATGGTTGCCGTGTAATAAGACGACTGTGAAAGGAAGTGGAATTTAGACTAACTCTGGTATCCTCGATTTAACCATACCTGCATCGATATACATGCATTAATATTGATGCGGTTGTTATTGAACAGGATATTTTGAATAAGTTTCCATTCTTAAATTAAATATTACATGCTATAACGCAATTACTAATAATCTGAACGAGTGTTGCCATCCAGCCATGGACTGACTTACTGTGCCTAATTCAGTAATGGTCTCACCTTTTTCAACCCCACCAGATTGACAGCGTGGTAGTCTTCTAGTGCAAGTCATTATTAGATGGGAATTGCGTTACTTCACGTTTATCTATTAATATTATTGTAGGCGAATACATTGTATCGCGGTTGTAACGATTTAGGGTTCCAAGTACCACTTCGCACAAGATGCCTACAGCCAACCCTGGGTTGAGACAGACTGGTGATGATAATGCTGTTGATGGGAAGACATATTCTTGACACGCGTGTTCTCTGTCCATAATTAGCTTGGCAGAAAATTAGTTAGCCTTTCAATTGAAAAATGTTCCGCAAATATCGATTCGTCCCATTGAGAGTTTTTTTTTACAATTCACAGAGTACCTAACAATTGACTTCTGCACGAGACTCAGAAGTCATTAGTTTAATGGAACGGTTCGATTATGACAAAACGAAAATAACGCCATCTATTGTAGCGAAACGAAATTACTCTTAAATATTTAAAATAAATTTTACGTTATTATTGTTGCCCCACAGAAGTCTACCATCGGCCCGTTTCGTAAAAAAAATACATTATTGGTTGATTCACATTCAGTTTCGATCAGAGTACGAAAAGTAAGACTTCTAAGTATAAATTAAGTTCTATCATTTCGTGTGATCGTCTAATCTCGCACGAAACTAAAAAACATCACATTGCAGAGTAATACCAAAAATATACTAAATTTTAACTGATAAGTTTTGACTTCAGCCGAAATTTGCACAGCAGGCAAATATTCGGTTACGATTTCGGTCTCGGCTGGAAGTTGGGGTTCAGTCGGATACAAAGTTTAATGACGATAAGCTCACATTGCAATGAGTATAATTATGTATCTCTGTATTTGGTATCATATACGACTGAAGTGTCGAGATGCATGACGTCGTTAAATAGTGAAATAAAAGATTAAAATCTTATAGAATGCAACATGTCTATGTGTGCGTAAAAGCGTATAGTGTTGAACGAAGTCTCCTGTGACCACTAGTGTAATAAAAGAGTAATGTCTATTATGCGTCGTTTTGTGTCTGGGTGTGTTTGTGTGCGTGTGGGCGTTTATGTATCTGCGTGTACGCGTGTAGTGTAGATTGAAGTGTCCTGTGACAACTAGTGTAAGATAAAAGAATAATATTTAATAGGCTGCGTTTTGTGTCTGTGTGTGTGCGTGCGTGTGTGTGTCTACGTGTACTCGTGTAGTCCAGTTAATTAACAAGAGCCGTGGAGCCGGCTCTAAATTAAACTTGTAAGGACCGACGCATGTTACACTGTGCCGCCACTGCGTTTCGTAGTTTATTATGTTGTAGCCCATAACGCTAATTAAGACATTTCACATAGTGCCCCAATGTACCATTGTTTAGTAGAATTTACTCGAACATTCTTTTCAACCTTTTGGTAGATGCTGGATGATGTTAGTTAAATATTATGGATGATATTAGTTAAATATAATATGTCAAGAAGTAATATTTTTAAAGGCCGGCAACACACTTGCTGACCCCTGAGTTTCAGGTGTCCATGGGCGACGGCAGTCACTTACCATCAGGTCCCCCGGTTGCTCGTTTGCCCCCTAGTCTATAAAAAAAAAAAATATTATAAATGCGAATATAACTGTTAAGACATTTCACATAGGGACCTCATGTGTCATTGTTCAGTTGAAGTTACTCCACGATTATGTTAAATATTTTGATTTTTGTTAGATACTGTTGAATGATCGCATCATGCCAAGCATTGAAATGTCAAAATTGATCGTGATAGATTAGTACTAGTATAATAAACTGTCTCTATGTGTTGCTGTTACGCTAAACGGCTAAAACGAATTGATGAAATTTAATACGAGTATACTTTAAATTCTGTCTGAAATGCTCTGTTCTGAAATGGTCTTTTAGTTATGTTTGTGATCAGGTACCTACAGCTGTGAGCAAAATTGATTAGATAAGTTTCTTAAACAATGTTCTGAGTTGCTTAACAATATTTAATTTAATTTTAACATTTAAACTTAAATAAACTCCTAACTAATCGAAGTCGAGTGTTAGTTTTTCTGTATTTTTTATATGCGAAATAAAATTATGCTGAGGCTGGTCATTTCGAAAATTCACCATTTTCGGCAATCAGCTACGAATTTCGTAGCGCGCCGGCTATATAACGCCTTTCACCGGTGCCTCTCCGTTGTTAACTAACGAGTTGTACTATACCGTTTACTATAGGAAGCGTTTATAAATATACAGTCGGCGATAAAATTGTTACGGCCACTCTACTGACCATATACATATCTATAGTATATACATATGTATGTGTTTGTGTATGTACTTCCGTGTTTGTATTGTTTTTTCCATCGTATATCTTTTATATTTTCTTTGTACTTCGTAAAGCCAGATCCATTGATTTACCATATTACAAATAACCTCTCTTAGTATATACACTTTTCGATCTACCCTCATCTTTAGTTGAAACATCCGCCGTGTTTTTTCGTTGTCGTTGTCAACAGGCATTGGTCGGCGCTTCTTTACATCACTACGGATATTATTCTATTGTTGCCTAAGATCCAACTACCCACATCTACTTTAATTATAGTACTATATTTCTATATTGTATTATTATGTTTTCTATTTAATCAATTCCCAAAGATTAAACTGTGTGATTAACTCTCTTTTGTCTTTTCGGGATAGTTACGCGTTTATGTTGCAACGGTGTCTGTTCTACGTTTCACCTGTTCAGTTATACGTCCCAAGGAATAGGATTTCGATTTAAGGGATTGAAGGATACGAATGTATTTCCATTGACCGTGGAACAGCTAATATCAATGGGGGAATATTTCAAGATGAATTGTAGATCGTCACCAGTAACTTGTTAGATAACTGCTTCTGGTTACGCATCGCGTCTCGCGGCTGGGCGAGGCTCGGAGCCCACGGCCCGCATTCCTTCTGCCATTTTACAACCTCCAGTTTCCATCAAACCGATCGTCGAAAGTGTTAAAAGCACACAGTGTCCCCTTTTATTGAGTGGTAGAATTTAGATCTCCTTCTATATCCTATTCTCGAAACTGGCTAAGCACTTGAATCTCGACAAGCTTACACAACCATGCTATAAAGATCGAAAGATCTAAAAGTTATGACATTTCGAGAACTTTTGTTAAACTGAGTGAAGAATTTCCAAATAGTCTGCTTTGAATGCCTTTTTCAATTGGCTTGTCTTAGGGCTTACTGTATCTCCAATATTCCGGTGCTGTGTGAGATTGTACCGCATTATTAATACAGTGACGATCCGACCTTTGTCGAGTTCCTGCAGCGCATCCGCGTGGATCTGACCTCGGGTTTTCATTGCTTCGATTGTGGCCATGATATTACATATTCACAGCTCTCCAGCAATAGGTGAATTGCATTTTATATATACAATCCTTTTTATTGGAAGAATTTCAATTTTCTTCTAAAAAAATAGAGGCTTTACCTTTTTAGCGGTAATTTTCAAAAATATTGGTATTTATTCTGTTCGTAAAATGTCATTGTCAATGTTCATTAATTCAGTTGCAAGCGCGTCTGTTGATCGAGAAGTTCTTTGTTCCATTCCCGGATCAGCGGTACTATTGAATATTTGTAACTTAGATTTTCTTTTATAAATATGTAGTAGTGGCTCGGAGTCTGGATCTGTACCCGGTGTATGGCAATAGGCTCACCATATATTCCATTGTGTATGGCAATAGGCTCACCTTATATTGCCATACATCGGGCCATACTCCATCTATTCCATTCCACCGTTTAAAAAAGATTTAATGCGACCAGTCCGTCTGTACGATACATAGATGCTCATAACGCGTATACAAAGTAGGTCATACGCAACTCTCTAGATAGCCTAGTTTACCTAAACTCTGGCTATTATAAATACGTTCCCACGTGCGCTCATCCGTGACATCCCATAAAAGCGATCCTCGGGGATACAGTTGCGAACTACATATAATGCACCTGATAATGATAAACAATATTAACATTTGTGTATATATAATAATATATTACGTAATAATTAAATCTGTAGGTTCTGTCCGTTCATTGAATTTTTTTGTCAAATGTTATGTTAAATACCTGTCTCTATATATTTGGTTGTATGACTGACTTCCAAATTGTACCTACCATTTTTAAATTTTTTATCGGCATTTTCTTCTATAACACAAGATTTGCTTGATTGATATTCAAGAAAATTTAGTATGAAGAAAGACTAGGTATATGATGCATCAGTTATATTATAAGTTTCAGCATCGAATTAGTGTTGAGTTTATTACCGTACACCGGACATACATATGTATGTCCGACCTAAGTGCTTCTACTGGAAATTTGAGGTTAGAAAAATTAATAAATACTTTTGCCGCACTCGCGGACTGAATCCAGGGCCTCTCGATCAGCAGCTGCCCTGTCATCGTCAGAAACATAATAGTATGTGTTCAAACAGCAG
>DWDT01003530.1:0-12190 GCA_018245595.1 Microceris scylla | reverse complement strand
CATAGAGCGGATAGAAATCCAACCTCCGAGTCACAACTAGAAATTTTAAATTAGAAAAATCTAATAGCACCCGATCCAGGATTTGAACTCTGGACCTCACGATCAGCAGTCGCGCTTGCAACCACTCGACCAACAAGGCAGTCGCAACTGAAAATAAATTTACAAATTATCTTTATGAAAAACCCTTTCTAGTATCGTTCCATTGTTAGACGTATAACATGTATATATTTTTCTGAATATATGCATATTATCCCTTTATTATTATAGTAATTTTAACAAATAATTTTATAAATAAGGATGAACAAATAAGTAAAATTGGAAGTATGATTAAAATTAATTTGAAATTGTTCATAGTATTGTAACGATTTTTGATTTTGTACAATTTCGAACATATTGCAGGTTCTACGCGGCTGAGATCGCCATAGGTCTGTTTTTCCTGCATTCCCGCGGTATACTGTACCGAGATCTCAAGTTGGACAACGTGCTTCTCGACTTGGACGGCCACATCAAGATCGCCGACTTCGGCATGTGCAAGGAGGGCATCACCGGCGACAAGACCACTAAGACCTTCTGCGGCACACCCGACTACATAGCGCCGGAGATCATCTTATATCAGCCGTACGGTAAATCGGTGGACTGGTGGGCGTACGGAGTGCTTCTGTACGAAATGCTGGTGGGGCAGCCGCCGTTCGACGGCGAGGACGAGGAGGAACTGTTCGCGGCCATCACCGACAACAGCGTCTCCTACCCGAAGACGTTGAGTAAGGTCCGTACCTCGTTTCATAATTTCCACGTTCAGAATTTAAAATCGATACATACACATACGTAGATATATAGTTTGAGTTAAAGTGTAAAATTTCTATTTATAGTTGCTTGTATTTTTCACCGATGTACGGATGGACGGATAGATTAATTTTTATGTTACTTCAAAACGTCACATTTTGTTGACGTAACGGACCGGTACAAAATGTAGAAGATGCGGCGGCACAGGCGCGCCGCACGAGTAGGCACGAGTAGGGCGCGCCGCGTGCAGGTGTTCCATGTGTGGTGCGCGTGCGCAGGAGGCGAAGGAGGCGTGCAAGGCGTTCCTGACGAAGAACCCCACGAAGCGGCTCGGCTGCGGCGCGCGCGGCGCGGAGGACGTGCGCACGCACGCCTTCTTCCGCCGCATCGACTGGGCGCGCGTCGAGGCGCGCGACGTGCAACCGCCCTTCAAGCCCAAGATCGTGAGCGCACGCACGCACGCACACACGCACACACGCACACACGCGCACACGCGCACACGCGCACACGCGCACACACGCACACACGCACACACGCGCACACGCGCACACGCGCACACACCGATACTGATATTATTATCATATACACGATGCGATTACGTTTAACGGTTGTATTTGTACATGTTACGGAAGCTATGTGAACGACACTGGCCTTGGTCAATTTAGTTGTTTGTGAAATAAATGTTAGTACCTTCGATCATTATACACATTACATGCGTATAAACGATTTCACTGATTAATAAATATATTAATATTATTTCTATTTTAAACTATTGAAGTGGTTTATTAAATTTCTAGTAATACAAATGTAGAAAATTTATTATCATAGTATACGTATTAGACAAAATTCATATTAATTTCAAATGTTAACTTTCATTTTTTAAAAAAAAAGGAAGAATATTTTCGTAGGTAGGTAAAAAATCCAAATAGAGCTAGTGAGTAGATTGTACCAGGATATCGTTCATCTCGAATATAGACACATTATTCAAACAAAATCAACGGAATGTTTAATTCAGAATATCGACCATCTCATATCATAAATAATATTTGGTAAAAAAATTGATTCAATCAGACCCTAACTCTCCTTACATTTATACAATTCATATACATTTACTCTCAACGATCCTCACTCTCAGTTGACATCTACACATGTGCCCACGTGTCCGGTTCACAGAAACACCGCAAGGACGTGTCCAACTTCGACAAGCAGTTCACCCAGGAGAAGACCGAGCTGACACCCACTGACAAGCTGTTCATGATGAACCTCGACCAGACCGAGTTCATGGGCTTCTCGTTCCTCAACCCTGAGTACGTTCAGCACGTGTGAGTTCGGGAAGGTCAGTTGCATTGGATTTACATGTTGAAGTGAAACCTCTTTCGAATCGTCATTCGAAACTCGATGGAACACAAAAGCGGATGGATAAAAAAACAAACACATAATTATGTATGTATGTATATAGGATTAAGTCGGCGAGAGAATGAGATAGATTAATTGATCAAAAAATTTAATTTCATGTTTAAAGTAATTAATAAATATTTAATTGCAATATTAAATAAATTAATGTTAATTAATTATATTAAAATATAAAATAATTTTTAAGCTTGTTAAATAATAATAAACCTTACATTGATCTTAATACTCCTGATGCTCTATGCCCACCTCAATCTCTCGTAGGCTACTTTTCAGAAGTTTCACCTGTGCCGTGTGTCGATTGCACACGCACTTTTTTTTTCTTTACTTTTAATGTCTCGAGAATCGGATGAAAGCTTGTGTGAGTATATGTGTGAGTGCTTGCGTACGTTAATGTTTTACTTATCTCTTTCGATTCTCATTTCATTTTAATACCGCATTTTAATAATGTTTCATAATGTATTTCAGTATTATTAATACATTCTGATCAAGCATATAAGCCCTATGAGACAGGGAAGGGTATAAGCCCTGACCATGGGTTTATACCCAGAACACTCAAAAAGAGACGCTAATTGTTAATGACAAATCTTTGTTGCCAGGATGGAATGTTTCCTCGTGTCATTGAACCTGTGGGCCGCAGCCTCCCTTCACCTGTCGACTGTCTCTGTCACACTCGCGGCGAAAACCGCCTCCGTCTCGCTCACCCTCAAATGTTACTCTTCACTTCGGTTCTGATGGATACGGACTTCAGATGGATTGATGATTCTTTTGGGAAGATTGATGATTTGCTCATTCCCATTGATGTTCTAATTAATTTATGATATATTTATTTTGTACTGAGTGTTATTTGTCAGTATCTATGTTTTTTCCAGACCATCCAGTACGACATGACCTCTAAACTATTGTAGATACTTAGAATAACTCTACTAGTCTCGTCGACTTTGCAATAATAATATAAATGATAAAATAAAGGCATAATAATTTAATAATTATGCCAACGAATAAATAAAAGCAATATTAAATTTTAAATGGGCGTTGTAAATTTAAAAGTCAATAGTAAATAGCGATGGCTCTCTAGTATTCGTTTTTGTAGTTCGGAGTTTTCAATTTGGAAGTCCTGTAACTCTTTGTCACAGATTAAAACTATTAAAAAATAATACAGCAATGTCAGTAGTTATTATGATATAGATAATTAAAACTGGCGCTCGTTCATAAAAAAAAATGGAATAAATACTCTTTTTAAAGCAATTCTAACATTACCCATAAATCATTTTACGCTTTCATTTGTACATACAAACTTACTTAAAAATAAGTGTAACCAAAAGTATTACCTCCCATCGTTACCGTTTATGTTAGAAGGAAGTCATTTAATATAATTTATTCGAATCTCTTGGGATAATCTCTGAAAATATCGTGATCTTGGGGCCACTTGATAATGTAGTGAATGTTGTAGTACAGTCGCCAACAAAATGTACTGCATCGTCTGTTAATATTTTACATCCGAAATATCATAATATCACTAGACACATCTAAAAATGTTTAAATATTCTCCACTATAAATATAAAACTGTTATTTAAACGACAACATCGGAGTTAAAATCAATTACTTTATATATGTCATAATAACGCTTCGAGCCCTCGTTCAGTTTTACCTCGCATCAAAGACATCTCAAAAGTCTGTTGCGTGAAGTTCTTCATGCTATTTGAACTCACTTTTAGAATCTAAACGCTTTAAAAATTCCTATGCTATGTAAATACATAGCATAGGAATTTTTATATATTCATAGGAGTTCATATATGCATAGCAATTTTTATATATTTTTTTCAAATAAATTGAATAGACAAAAATAACAATTTCAAATTCAGTATATATGTATTCCATAGGTTATAATTTCTGCTATAAACCTACTAATATTAATATATAAATATAATATAAATTAATTGATAATTGTGAAGACGATAATGATGCTAATAAGTCTACCGTTAACAGACGATGTACGATTGTTGTACGTGCCGTATCTATATAATTTTTCACATTCACATATCAGAGTTATTTATAATTAGGTTAATGTTAATATATTATATATATAAATAATACATGTCGTGTCGTGTGGATGGCGTAGTTAGGCGTATACACCCCTGAGCTTTATTGGCGATAAACGGGTTGATTTTTGTTTTTTTATTTTGCTAGAAATTTGTCATTGTACGTCTTATCATTTGTCTTCTCATTCATACATTCGCTTCCGTTCGCTGAACTGTTTTTTTAGAATAATACGTTAAATATATTTTTAAGTTATTTTGAAGGTTTATTTCGCTTTCTTATATCTCTTTTAATTTTTTTTAATATTTTTTGTTTGTTTCCATTACACTTAGCTTATAGCAATGAATCTCGCCTTTACAATTTTATTCACCATTTTTATTTGTTTTTTCTCTGTAACATTTTCCAACACGACTGTATTAAGGCTGTCTGTCACATTAAGTTTTAATTGTCTACCTATCGTGTTATGTTTTTGGTTCGTTTATGTGTATAATTATATAGTTATTCGTTTTCATGTGTGTGCGTGCGGTGTGTAGTTGTGTGTATTACGAGCTTGTTTGTGTGCGTATCTACGATGGTGTGTGTGTGTGTGTGTGTGTGTGTGTGAATGCGCATGTCGCGTGTTCCTCTCTCGCTCGCACATCTTGCGATTCGTGGTGTGATTTTCTACATAAACTTGGTATTGTGTAATTTTTTTTTCCTCCAATCAGTTTTTCTATTTATATTTTTAGTATTTAGATATTTTGCCGTGGCAATGTGATTATTAACTATACATACTACGATTATTAATATTTTCTTAAATATTTTTTTATTTTCCACACTTCATGTTATCACACCACTTATCCAAATAAGCCGTTCGGCTTCTGATAATCGTGTACTAAAATTTATAAAATAGCCTTATTAACTTAACTTATAATAATATTATTAAAAAGTATATATTTAAAATTATTGAAACGCTCTTGATAGATTAAATTTGATGTAAATTAAATAAATAATAATAATTTTAATGATAAAAAAACGAAGGGAAAAGCATTTGATTCTAAATTGAACTGTAATAAAATGACATTTAGATGTTATCAATGTCTTTTGTACGTGAGTGTACTTTTTGTCCTACTAGCGTGCTGTTCGGAAAAGCGGTCTTGCTATTTGTGTTTAGGGTGTATTTTCTCTTGCAGGCCGATATTTTCCAATGGCACAACTTTTCGCGGTCTGTGTTACCGCATTGTAGATGCGGTATGCGACGCACCTTTGTACTTGGCTGTACAAAATTAATGTTCGGAACGAGAACCATTTGTATTATCGGTAGTAAAAAATCTTAAAATTTTATCTGACAGAGTTAGTTCAATAATATGAATTTTTCTGCTGATGGTACCGCTTTTACTGTTGAGCGGTAAAGCTTTTTATGTGAGCTGATTTTATAATATATGGAACAAAAACTAGTTACAGTTTTCGGTCTTTAAGTATAATAAGACTTTCTAAAAGTTATCTTTCTTTAAGTATTTCATATCGTACAAGTTCTCAGTGAGACGGCTTAACCCGCCCTGATGCAAATAGTTAAAACCCAGAAAGGACGCATATGGGTTCTTATGGCATTTACTGGGTTTTTCATGTGTTGTAATAATAAACAAGAAAACGAATATTTGTTTCTCTTAAATGTACCAATGAATGAGATAACATACAGCTCAGTACTCACCGTTAAAAGAAATGGTTTTCGTTTTAATACGATAAAATAAATCGTATAAGGAACTCAATAATTTTGTAAAAGCTAACGATTTTGATGTAGTTTCAATATTTTATTTCTCTTCGCTTAAGATTCTAGTGTACGTTTTTGCGCGCTGACTCGTTTTTCAGTTGGTTGTTTTTGTTGATTCATACGTTTTCAACTTATGAAAGCTTAAAAAATGAACGATAATATTACATCGATGTCATTTCAATAAAAATCCTTGCGTTAATCGCAAAAACCTGAATAGTCTTTAAAAAGCTCTGATCTGTTTATAAGGATATATCCAGCTATGCCTTTAATGCCTTTTGTGTAGGCCACTTAAATATACTCATTAACGTCTTATGGTTAAATGTAACTCAAGGTCCTACATGTAACTCATTAACGTCTTATAGTTCTTTTGTTAAATAATAGATGGCGCTTATCGCTAAAAAATAATTCAAAGTATTTTTAGCATATCTTGCGCTCGATTAACATTTAAAACGAGTCAGCATAGTATATAAGTCAGCTGGAGAGGGAGTCAAGTAGGCGCATCTTTGCGCTTCCCCTACATCCCCACCACGCTTCTCCATGTGTTAGTGCTACAGCGACAACCATCATCAGCTGAAAATATTATCAGACTACCAGTTCAGGTATAACTGGTTCTAACACGTGGACGGTATCCCGATAATCGCTTCCAATTACAAACACTGTTTATTGTTTTAAAAACTCCTTCAATTTTAATCATAATGTTGCCATTTAAAAAATTGCATAACATATTTTAATATTAGATAACTTTTATTGATAATTACGGGTGTAATGTTCTTAAAAAATTTACATCACAATTTAATTGTTATTGAAAAAGGTTTTAACATAACAGTGTTTGTATGTAAAGAAGTCGCTCCGACGAAAATAATCTTTCTTGGAATTATTCCAAGACAAAAAATTTAAGCATTTTATTGAAATATTAAACTTATTATAAATTAATAAAAAACAAATAATTGTAAGGGGGTCTTCCCGTTAGTCTCTAGTGCGACACATTTGCTTATTAATTTTAGCTTTAAGTAAGCTAATACTCCAAATATATTTTATTTATAATTCAGGTCGAAAAAATCCGACACAATTTTACAACAAATTTAATAATATATATTGTTGATTATTATACGTTGGTTTTAAAGCGCTAAGTTGAGAATGTCAACAGGCAATACATGGCATTGAATATCCGGTGACCTGGTCACAAACTGCATAACTGCATTATTAACGTTAATAAAAAAAATTAAAATTACGAAAAATTATATTAATTTGCATTTCTATAATATCGTGTCGCAACTTATTCTGAACACCAAAATCTACTGTATTTGCCATGTTCTTGTAGTATGACAAGTATAATATTTAATGTTTTAATGTAGTGTTGCTAGATTACGCGTCCTTGTCACCTGCAGTTTCTCTCTGACTTGGTCAGTTAGTTGAATAGTTGAAGTTTATAAAACTTATAGCTATGTAACCAGTAATTTATTCGTATCATTTTAAGATAAGATCTCACTTGTGTATAAGCGTAAACATAGCACGTTTCTAACTGGTCATTTCTATTTGTGACGTGTTCCACACACCGTTTCGAATTTCGAACTGGCATATTCCCTAAGCCTTCGGTTGGATTAAACAAGAACGTGCGGTGACAGATCTATTTATTTGAATTATACATGTATTCTACTTAAAAGCTTATGCATATTTCGAATGTTCAGATTTTAATTTCAAATAGTTGTTCATCTGCCAACTGTTGGCAGGCGCGTTCGTACGAGTGAACTGCGAATCAATTCTCTTTCACTCACCGTTCAAACGTAAGAGGGTATCACTGCGTTCATAATGGTCTTATTTTAAATTCCAAAACTGTGTCAGTTCTTGTTCACGAAATGTCGTCAATTTTATGCAAGTTGATATAATGGAATATTGAATTTCTTTTATGTACAGTCGGGAACGTCCGGTGTGAGGGACACGAAATGTTTTATAGTGTCAGGTTTTGAAATATTAAGTACTCTATATCTGTATCTGACAGTTCTTTCTTGCTCGCGTGGCTTTCTGAATCCTTTACATAAATGCTTACGTATTACAATACCTGCATTAAAACTACTTACTAATTTTTCAAAATTTGTATCTACTTATATTTAGCAGGTGTATCTTTTAAGTCTTTGATATTGCAAATTACTTAACAATAAGATGTTTTTCAAATGCATAATTTCAAATTCCACATATCACCAGAAGTCCGGTATAATTAACAGTCTTCATTATTTTTTCAATATTGATTACCTACTGTTTCAATTTATAATTGTCTATAAATATCTATGGTCTGGTAATGGCCAATTTTAAATATTATTAAACTTTATATCATGTCAAAGGTAAAATCTGTTGCAACACTCAACGGTGATGTTTGTTTTACTGATAATCTTTATATGTGTTCAGTGAGAAATTAGATAATGTATTCTGATATTATTTTGCATAGACAATTATAATTGTATTAGGATTAGATGGCTCTTCCTATTGTCACTATTTTCCAATTTTCTGAATATTTGAATTAACGTTTGATCACATTTGCTAATATACAATTTTAAATTACATAATAAGGAAAGTAGATGTGTAATTTATATTTCAAATGCATTAAAATTTTTCGAAAATACTACAATTTTAGAATCGTCCAGCTTACTCTTCTAAAATACGTAGGAATTTTCTTTCGAATTATCATTTCAGCGTGTAGATTTAGTGTCGATTTGTCTAACATGTCATAAAGTATAGGCCTAACGTCACCTTCGTAGTCTAAGCCCGTAGATAATACAGGTTTTAGTGTATACTTTTTACTATTAAATATTTGAAGGTGTTTGAACTTTTTACATTTACGGTGTCGTTCTTGCGGTTTTGCACGCGCCTGTGCCAAAGTGTATTAATGTAAATATTTTTCCAATCGTTTTAGTGGGTAATTTATTATAATTATCCAGAGATTTCGATCTAGTTTCCAAAATTTTATTCTAATTTGCGTGTTACTAGTGGTAAAATTTTCAACATTCAATATGGTAACACTGCCTGACAACAGGGGCTGCCAGATTTTTAGTGTCTTTTCCCACGATTTGATATTTTTTGTTACAATATTTGTACTTCAATATAATATTGAGTTTTAATACACTGGAACTAGTCTAAGGAAAATTTAAAGTATTTTACAAATATTTTATATTATTTTTTTTAAGCGACCGGCAATAAAAACATTTATTGTTGCAACATCATTGGCGACCACTAGTAAAATGCAGGTAGATTGTTAATTCACCTTATAAAATTTTTAACAAAATTATTGCACGACTTTCGGTTAAATTCCAATATTGTAAAAACAACGGTTTCAAGTTATTGCGCAACGGCTGCTGATGAGATAAAAAGTATTCAAACAACTTGAAGAAGTCTTACATGACTGTATAGTTGTAAACGGTAAATGTATAATTTATCAACCAAATCAAAAATTATCAAAGATGATCATGAATCAAAAATGATCATGATATTGAATCAAAATGCAAATGTAGTAACGTGAAGCCGTTTAAAAAAAAATTAATCTGATGTAATTTTAGTTATATTATCTATACAATAATCATTCATAGAGATAAACAGAATCAAAGACAGGTAAACAATGAAAAAAATATCTTACTGCCAACTCAATTTCTGGGCGCGATACTAAATATATCTACATAAATATATGTATATCTACATTTCCTACAATATTTACTACTGTTGATAACTATTGGAGCTTGTTGGTCTGTACTAGTTAACCTCACAATAACTTTCTCTGTGATATAATCATTCTTTCACGTGGTCCGTTAGAGTTTCGCGGTATTATCGACGACATGTGCGGCCATTTTGAAAAAAAGATACGCATATTGTAACTATTTCCACTTATTGTGCCAAATTCATTTACACAATACCAAAACTGATCTAATAGATATTAACAAAGTAATATTTGAAATATTTAATAAATGATAATATGTAGTATACAAATATTATTTAAAACAGCATTAATACCGCGACACTCATCGACGTACGTTTATACCTACTTTAATATCGAAAATGCACTTTCGCGTTTGCATGACGTATGCCGACAACACTTCTCGCTAGATTGAAAAATTTTGAAATTTTCGAATTTTAAGCAATTTTAAAACGAAATCACTCTGTGTACCAATACGTACATAGGGGTTTTTTGTGATTTTATTGCATATTTAATAAACATTAGCATCATGGATAGTAATTAGCGACAGTATGTCGATGTTTAGCATTGCATTCAGCATTATCGATTTGTGAAATGTCACTGTCAAAGCTATTCCGGAATCGGAACATGATCGAGTGATGCACTCGGTTTGAACGGAATGTATGAAATTTTCTCGAATGTGATTGTGAATTGTACTCAATAATATAAATTTCTAATCCTATACATTGTATTTTATTTCAAAATTCCGACATCCATTACAAATTCCCTTGTACAGCTTAAGAATAAATGTACAATTGAGATTAAATATTTTTGTATTATCAGAGAGACAGATTTTATTTACTTACAAATAATATGTTAAATATTTCACAATTTCATTTCTTTCTCTCCTCTCATCACCTGACTCAGCATTTGGTTACATAACGCTGCATATGGATTCAATTCGACCACCTGGAAGAAATCAGGAGTCGTTAAACTGTTGTAGGTACCTACTCTCTACTTTAATACTTTTACTTTACTTACTCTCTACTTTAATACTTTTGACCATTCATATTTCCATCTATACAAGATTGATGTCCTTCAAGACATGAATCTTATTAACAAATATTGTGCTTGTGAAAGTTGGATTTTGTTAAATCTTTTACCATTCACCCAAAAAAAATTTTAAATATAATATGTGATCAGTTATATATTTTTTATTTGAACATTTAATGCCTTTCCAAATAAAATGAAGTTCTGGAACACCGACCTGTTTCTTAGCGAACCCGCTGCCGAGTTTGGCCGCTTCAGCGAAAGCAGCGCGAGCCTCGTCATCAGCTCCCCGCTTCCGTAGCAGCACCCCACGCTGGCAGAGCGCTAAGGCTCTGGTGCGGGTTTTCTTATCTACTGTCAGTTTGATCGCACTGTCTATGTCCACCATCGCCTCTATATACGGAAGAATCAGTCGGAAATTTAAAAGAAAAATGATTCAGTGTTGCCACAAACGGCTTCTTTAATGGCCTAATAGAAAGGAATACCTACTCGTGATTATACATATGAAGAATTAATGTTTATATTTGATAGAACAGTTCCATATTATTCTCTAAAGCTTTTGAAATATTACCAGCCAGCACCTGTTCAGGGCCAGTGATGGGCGTAACTAGTTATTTATGTAATCTAATTAATAATCGAACTATAAAGTAATTTAATTACAATGTAATTGAATTACATATGTAATTAGAATTACTTTACATGTGGAATGTAATCGATTACAATTTAATTACAATGTAATTGAGTTACATATGTAATTAGAATTACTGTAATTAGATTGATTGTAATTAAATTACTTTGTAACTATACTCTGTTTTTTTTCGCTGTGGACTAAATTGACACATGCAAATGGAAATTATCGAAATAATGATACCAGCTTTTTAGGAACAGTGTTGTACTACGATACCGGTTTTATGATTCGTAATTTTTTACTTTTACCACATAATTTTATTATTATTTGACAATAGACGAATCTTTTAAAAATCATGGTAACTATGGAGCATCATAGTTTAATAAACCATATTTATAATTTTAATTACTTATTACACTAAGTAAATACGACAATTATTTATTTGTTGTTAAAGGATAGGAACTACACTAGAAATTGGTCAATGGACGGTAGCCAATGCCATAAAAAACGAAAACACTATTTTGTTTGAGCCATTTATGTATAATGGACGCTCAGTTCTGAACTTCGTCGCGTCAGCGCGATGTAGAAAACTTTTCGCCAAGAAAAACACATAAGCATACATCTCTCACCGAAAATGAAAAAAACATGATGATGAACGCGTACAAATATGTATGCACCGAAAAGAAAACTGAATCTCCAACCGAACCAGCGGAGAAAAACGAATGTGTTTTAAAAACTGCTGAAATTTTAAACATAGCCAGGAGTTCGGTATACAAAGTGCTCAAGGAGCACAAGGAGAAGGAGAATTTGAGTTTGACAAGAAAATTGGAATCGTTACCTACTTCCAGCTGGCGTAAAGGTCAAATACAA
>DWDT01003529.1:0-12191 GCA_018245595.1 Microceris scylla | reverse complement strand
GTATCTATTTTAAACTAAATAGTTATTTCGTTCTATTGCGAAGAAAGTGTTAGATAAAGGTTAGATAGGAATTTGTAAGTGAGCAAAAACTCAAGTCACTTTATTGGAAATTAAAGTCACATTCTTATCAATTGTTGTAACAGATTTATATTTTTTCTTTTACCTTTACGCCTATGTTTCCTTAAGGGCCTATGCAGCGGAGTGTACACGTAGTACAGTTCCACGTTTCACAAATTATGATATTCATTCCACCATCATGATATTTTTTATCATTACAACAGGAAAAATTTGCCTTGCTATCCAAACGCAACCCGAATCTTGTACCGTGGGCCGCGAAACTCATAAAATATTAATATACAACTTTATTCTTTAGTAAACTTTGACAAAGAGTGCTTTATGAAATTACGAAACAAACCTGAGGTTGGGGGATGTAAAAATTGTCGGTGCTCCGCTAAATAAGGGCAAGGTTTTTGTTGTTTATTCAAAAATTTAGTTTTTAATTTTTGTTTCTAACACAACGGAAGTGAAGGGGGATAGGGCTGTGTTGCCAAAAGTCACACTTATTTTCTCTGTGTCTTTTTGATACAATATTCAATTTATGCTAAAGTATTATGGTTTACAAATAGGATATTTATTATTACAGTAAAAGGTGAGAATCTGAGCCTTCTGATGAAGGAAACTGATTCCATTTTAGAGACCATGTACTGGTGTCAGTTCTAATAAACTTACGATGTCTTGTAACTTAGTCGGGCTATTATACTTAGAAAGAGGGGAATTACTTGTTAAATTGTGCTTATTTCGGTATAATGAACCACTTGAGAGTCTTATTATATGTTAATGTCGCTTAGAATTAATTTGGGACGCTTCGTTACATATTCTGACAATCATACTTATACGTGTCATGGAGATTTTAAATTAATATCAAGCGTTATTCTTATTGACGAAGTCAAGCTTAATTTCATTTGAAGGCCCATTTCAAGATTGTTATTGTATCATCACGCTAGATCACCTACAGGGTAGGCAGAGAGCCCAGAACACCAATTATCTCTATCATTATGGATCTGACGTACATATTTTATTTTTATTTATCTTTTTATACTGGCGTGTAGCTTTAGGACTTCTGACTCCCACATCAGACAACTGACAGTATCTGACATTTTTTGTGAATCTGATTTTCGAGGCCATTACTTGCGTTTTGACCATAAACTATAAATAAGCGTTATAGAAACTGGACATCCTCAATATTTTCATAGTGAATATTTGCTCACGTAGGAACTACGTGATGTAGTGTACGTGCTTTGAACGATGTACTAGAATTGAACGAATAAAATCGCTCGACCATTCGGTCTCATTCGTACGTTCTATTTTAGTACATTTGAAATGAACGAAATCTATCACACGTAATAGATTGTAGTGTATATAACGTTGATCTTTTTTGAGTATGTGAGAATTTTTTAGTACATTTGTTTCTTACTTATTTGTTTCTTTTCAATTAAGTTATGTATAAAATAAATGTAATGAATGATTTATGTTAAAGTATTGACTTGCTAAGCTTATTTGTATGTAAACACCATCCTTGTAAAATACTAGCAGAGAAACGATTTGTGAAAAAATGTACTTTACTAACCTTACAAGGGTAGTACATTTGTAGTAAATTCAAACAAATTTTTGTAATGAAACTTCTTAAGGCGTGACACGAAAGTAACTGATTTTTTTCCAACACATCTAATGCTTAGATGTTGTTATGCTTTATTTATTCAAAATCATTAAATACATTTTCACATTACCATTTATAAAATTAACATTTATTTTACTACTTTAAACGAAATTATATACTTGACGTGTTTTGATTTTACTGTTTACAAATATTTATATACTTATATTGATTATTAAAAAACGTGTTTTGAAAAAAACCGGCAGCCATTTTGGGTCGTTCAAACTGAAACCAAATTTATTTAACATTCTGCTAATGGATTTCCATTTATTCTCATCACTAAAAACAATCAAATAATGAAAAAAAATATAATACATATTTAAACTATCTAACTATCTAACTTATAATATTATAACTATCCAGAAGATGTAAAATCTCTAACATATGAAATTTTTTTCAACACTCAATTGAATTTTACCGATTTGACAATGAAAACATGGGCACTGTTTGGCAGAAAGCAGTTGATAAAGAAAGTGATTTTACTGGTTTTCCCTTTGCTATATATTTAAAGGCTATAATTCCCAACGAATCATGTCGTGACGTAGCGCAGTGTGTTCGCAAATGGCTTTGATATAATTTATACACCAAATACGCCAATGCGAAACCGATATCCGTGGATCATAAGATGTGGCGTTTCTACCTCAATTAATCTGCACATATAATTCAATTATGTTACAATTATTGAAAATTACTGTCAGTGGTTAGATACGAAAAGCTGCTAAAAATGCTATTGGAGCTTATCTCCAGTAGTACTCGTAGATAGAAACTGGATGATGATGTATGGATTTGGTTGTGTACGAGTAATTATGCTGTATTAACACTAATATATCTTTTTTCAGTATCACGAATTATGTTACATGTAGCACTAATATCCATATATAAGCTCCCCCTCCCCCGTCCCTTGCTCAGTAAACCTATTCCTGTTAATAATACGTAATATTTGCGTTAATACTCAATGTTATACAATCTTCTGTAGATAATCCGTTTCCATTATCAGGTCATATCCGATCACTGCTGAACTCGGGCCTTACCAATAGCACCTCAGTGACCTCGATTATTGTCAGTTGATTAAAAATAAAACATTGTGTGCGTAGCACCCAAAAATCTTTCTAATTCCATCTTATCTTATGACTTACACCACAATACGCAGCCGTGTCCCTATAGCCTGCAGTTGAATTATTTATTGCGGAGAATTCTTCACCCGACGACCGACTTCCGCCCGCCCAAGCCGTGACGCGTTACAAAGTGACGTCATTGTTACAACTTTCTATAGGAAACAACTATAAATCGCTCAAATAACGACATTGCACATCATTAGCGACGCCGACATAGATATTATATAGCTGAGACAAACATAAGAAAAGAGAATATTAGTGAATTCAATTTTAGTGGATATTATTATTTTTTAATTATTTCTTTCCTTAAATGTATTCTTAAAATATTAAAGGTATATAATAATTTTTATCCTTACAATCTGACACTGGAAGTATATAAAGTTGTCTCTTTAAATACTTGCAAAAATAAGAGGAAATTCCAGAAAAAACTTATTTTTTACAGCGAATATATATTGGTAGGTTAATCATTATACCGAATTAGTGAAGAGTATGTTATATTAGTCACTTGAGATCCGCTTTTGCGTTGACGTCAGCTGTTATGTTTCCGTCATATTAAGTAGAATTTAAGTAATCCACCAAATTTAAAATAGGCTATATAAGATGCAGCAGTATGCTGTGCTAGACGCTATGCTCTGCGATCCTCCATCCGCATGCCCAGAGTGGAGATTATGAGTGAAATCTCCTTCGTAGAACCCTATGTCAAACAGTGGATTGACATAAGCTGATGTGGAACATAATAATGTATATGAAATTCACCCCCATCACGTCTACACTACTCATACAATGTACTATAATTGTATTACCGTTCTTAAAAAGTGACTGCTTTTCAAAATCGACGTTTTAATTAAAACCCATTTGCTCATTCCTGTAGAGGTATTGGTTGTGGGAAAACAATCAACGTGTGAATAGGAATTTAAATATGAAAACAAATTCTATTCACGACTATGCGAATGACATTTTAATACAAGCATATTAATAAACATGATGTATAAATGCATATAAATATTGTCGCACCAATTTCCTATAAGGCTAGGCTGAAATGCAGGACTTCCATGGGAAACGATCCTTACTGATTTTACAAATGTTAACTTTTACATATGTATATGCCCATCTAGTATATAAGTACATCCTAGATTTTGTGTAAAATATATTGCTATCAAAAACATAGCATCAGGCCTGTTGTTCCCGATGGGTTAGGCAGAGGAGTGTAGAATACTGTTTCACCTTAACGTCCCACCAGGAACTATGTAGTTGGTGAACCTATTGCCATCTAACGGGTACAGATCCAAACTCCGAGCCACTACTAACAATTTCTACTAAGTAATTTGAGTTAGAAAAATCGCATAGCACCCGACCCGGAATTCGAATCCAGGACCTCTCGATCGGCAGTGCAATCGACTACCTGGTTAGTTATACTATTGTACATACATTACTATCATGACATGTTATTAATAGGATACATAACAGATATATACGTATGTATACAGTTTCCATTACAAAATAAACAACTCCTAATAAAAAATCAGTACGCCTCCTACTTATTAAATTCCAACTGCTGGGTTTTTCCCGAATTGTTTTAAGCAGAATTAAATCTACCTACGCCGCTGTTAACCAATGGTTATCAGAGTGAAATGAATGATACACATAAATTTCCATTACTAACCGCGCACCTTATCCATATTTATCCACCCCCACTCACATACGCGTACGCTCGCCTACGCACTAATCACATTAAAGGTTTAAAGAAAACATGCCACAGTATATTTGGACACGAACAAAATGTATTACGAATCTAATAGCACAAATCCATAACACTGAAAACAACCAGTAAACCATAATCGTCGATCTCGCAACTAATTGCTTTCAGTAAAAACCTCAAATCGGGTCGTAACCATGTAAACGTGTATGCGCCGACGGCCACTCGCAGGAAATAATTAAACAACCCCGTTATGGTGGTGTGTAGTAACGAGAACGATCGAATATGTTGACGTATGAGACATCAAAAATTCTAATGTTATAAATTTTCAAAACATGATGATATACTTAAAACTAAATACATTAGCAGTACATGTCGAGCAGTGGACTGAGAAAGGCTGGTGATGGTGATTTTAATATTATTATTATTATTCCGTCCATTAACAATATTTTAAATAACTATGATCACTTACTATTACAGGTAATATTACCCTATTTTAATCTGAGGTAAGGTTAAATACTAGAACTTTTTAATAAGGTAAAACAGATTAAAGTAACACATCTCTGAGATATATTCAAAGCGATATTATCTTGATTGATTTCGTGTATAATTGTATTCTATGTAAGAAAATTCCGATTAAATTCACAAGTTCTTATAGGATACTGACTTTGTATAAGTGATAGCGGCCATATATTACCCGATAACTTAATTCTTAAAGTGTTTTATTAACTTATAAAATATACTTCACTCGTTTTAATCGTATAACGAGTAGAATATCGATATAGAATCGAATCAAGGGTCCGACATGTACATCGCTGGCTGTAACATCTGATATGGCCAGTACGTTAACCGGTAATTGGTGTTGTTTTTGTTGCAAAATTAATGTGAGGATTTATGAGTGTAGTTAACTTCTAATGGTAGTTTATGTGCTGCATGGTACATTATTATTTCATTTTGACCAATTCGCATACTTACAGTCAACAAATATGATTAGACATTTGACTGAATGCCGTAATCAACTACGTTTGCAAACGGCTTGAAGGCTTTGTTTGTGTCCTGGAACATTGTGAAATTAATTATCTATATGTTGATCATTAAAAAAACTTGTTTGTCCGATATAAAAAGAAACAGTTCCGAAGTACAAATGTATATATTCTAAATACTGACGTGTGTTATTGCCACAACCAAAAACGTTCGTTCGAAACTCTAGCCCGAATTCACAACCGACATACGTACGTAGGAAACCGTACAAGAGCAATTGAAACAGCTCATATTTCAAACTCGCCTTCGTTTGTTTGTTGTTCCTATTTTTATTGCTCAATATCTGTAAAACGCAATCCGTAACTGTAGAGTCGTTTTTAAAATCTGTTGCAATAACTCTACCAAACTCTACATTGCAACGTTAGTTTTCTTTTTCAATTTTTATCCATTAAATCATCGTCAATATTATAGTTGTTGATTAGCACAAGTATCAGGGGATCAACTATTAATTAATAACTAATAATTAATTATAATAAAACCACCAATGTCATAAAAGTTGCTCTAAGCATACATGTGTATTATATAAGATATTTCCAATAGAATTTGCTTCGCAACCACAGTTTTTACTTTGTACTGAAGTACTAAAAGCAAAACAAAACAATGCAACAAAATACTATTTCGACGCCTATAAGAAAATGCAGCAAAAAGGCTTCAACGGCAAATTAGGGTTGATTTTACTTTATAGGTCTCGGTGCACCGCGTCAGACGTATTCAAATCACGGAATATAAAAAGAAGAAGTCATAAACTATGAAAAGATTTCAATTTTGAATTCCGAGTCATAATATTCGCAATAAATTTAATGCAGTAAAACTAAATTTCATGGCAGTTTTAATGCCGCGCGAGAACAGATCTGCATTTTGTGCAGCAATTTGCCATTGACTTCTGTCGAAGCATGAATAGCTAAACAAAAAAAAACAAAGACCTTGTTCAGAATAAAATAAATTAACATAATTCTCATTACAGTGAAATGTCTTCGTTTTAGTATGCCATCTCAGCATATATCTCTTTTCAGATTACGTATTGTTTTTTATCTTGAATACGACATTTCATCGTAGAATTTTGTCCAAAGAGTTTGCGTTCAGGCTTGCAAATAACAATAAAAATGTTACAATATGTTCATGTTTTTAAGACGCCGTCTATTTTTTTTTATTCTAAGAAATATAGTCACGACATTTCAGCTTACGTTATAGAGACTACTTCTATTTTTTCCATATTCTGAGAAATAGAGTCACGTCATTTCAATCGTAGGCCGGAGTTGCTTATTCAAAGTTGTTTTGAATAGCAAATAGCGTACAGCGAAATATTACAGTCGACCCCCACCTGTTTCAACCAGGTCTTTGATGGAACAAACTTAATAAAACTTCTGAATGCAACCTTTAGTGACGCGAAGTTTCTCCATGGGGAGGTTGGGAATTGACTGGATAAGGAATTTGTTTCAATGAGATCACGTGACGAAAAGCTGACTCATCCAGCGATTTATTTCTATGATTACTATTACTACTTATTATCGAGTTGTTCTTAGTATTCCAAGTAGTCGCTTGGAGTCTAAATTTGTACCCGATATATGGCCTAAAAGTAATGAAAATTTATATTATTATGTCAAAACTAATAAACTGTAGAATTACCTTGGTAATGGTAGTATATAGGCTCATTCTTTATTTCATGGTGAGATGTCGAATATAACAGATATATCGTGGGAGTAAACTACAATTATCTGTCCACCCGTTCATGGAATAAGGGCGTGAATGTAAAGAACAAATTTATGTTTTTTCGTGGTGTTTTATTTAAACCTGCGATGTAGAATAAAAGTATGATAATATTTTTTGTAAGATGGAGATAAAACCTCTTAAAACAATATAAGTTTATTGTTCTCGCGAGCCACATCTATAAATTAATTTTGAGCAAGGAGCATAAACTTATAAGGGGGTATACGTTTTTTACCTACGGTTTTTATGTAATACAGTAACTCTTGCTTTGTTCTAAAATATATCACAGGATGATGCTAAACGTGAGTCAGCGTCAGGATAATAATACTAGTACAAGAGTCATAACATAAAAAAGTCAGCATGGAAACAAAAGTCATAATATATGGTAAATTCATGTTATTGATGTTTTTTAAGGCGTGTGAAGTCTGCCGACACGTATTGCACTAGCGTAAAAGATTACGTCCTTAATGCTTCCATACTGAGACGAGATCGGGGTCCATCTATGTATAGAACGAAAGGATATTGATACACTTGATGACGGTGATAATCATGAGGATGATGATGATAGTAAGTAAACGTCAAACTTTAATTTGAGAAGGTTTTTTCATAAAGTATTTCCTAAAGTTAAATGAGATTTATTAGTTGTAACGAAAAAATAGCTCATCGCTTATCGCTAGCCTTCTAACAGTAGTCTAAGTCGACGTATGCTTTGACAATGTCGTACAAATGAAATTGGAATTCGAGGATAAGCGAATCCCCAATCAAGACTCTGTTAGATTTAAGTTTGAAGCTTTGCAAACGGGTGACCTAGTTTTGGCTAAGACCTGGGAATATGCATTTTTGAAAGCTTCTGACAAGTTATTCTGTATGATCTTTTAACCCTTTCCATTTGCTTGTTCTGACGACATTCCTTTGTTTTCGACATTCTTGTAAATATCTATAACTTTGAAAAACTATCTAAGTTTGTAGTCTTTAAAAGAGTTATAAAGTTTCATGCTTTAAAATTATTATTAGTCTTATTAGAATGTTAGACAGTAATGAACATTGACATTGCACCAAATATTTGGGAATTTTGTAATTGCATGTACTTTTTAAAAGTATCTTAATCATATACTTAGTCAACTAGCATCAACTTAAAGTAGATTCAGTACTCATATAAAGGTTGGCTATAGCTTTGATGTACAACGGCCAGTTCAAGTTAGTAGACCCAAAAGAAACGATAATTTATATTATTTTTTCATCAAAACTAATAAACAGTACAACTACCTTGATAATGGCAATATATACATATGTAAAGCGGGCTAAAATGACAATCAACGTCGTAATTTCTACGAACTGTCTGCCTGTGACTGGGCTAGTCTGTTTCTTAGAACAACACGAAGCACACCTTGAGTTCTCAAGTAACATTTTTATTTCGTCTTTGTTTTATAGTGAGTATTGTGGTGTTCCTAAATAAAGAATTCATTTTTCAATATCATTATTATTAGAATCCTAGCAGTGTAGGCAGAGAGTATGGACAAATTGTGTAAAATATTTCGGCTGAAGTACAGTCTAATAGAGGTCGTTTATTATACCTCTTTGCTGCCCTGTTCCGGGTTCCTATTCCGAACAAGGAGTGAAAAAGTATACTAAATTATCGCATCTAGTTCACACACTTCAGAAGATGGATGGCAGCAAGAAAGTTTCATTTGTCTTCTTTCGAGACGTAAAACGGTGATCGATGCTCTCCAAACACCTGTTTATCCCAAAGCCTTTTTGTTTACATATTTTGGACAGCGCGAAACAATTCACAACTAATTACCAATATTGTGGCTTAACTGAATTCCTCGTTAGTTAAGCGTGGCTAATTTTAGCGATGTAACGGATTCCTTATTATTTGGAAGTAACAGACTTGATCCGTGTAGCGGATTGCTCGTTAGTTTGCTTACTATTATAGCCGGGTAACAAATTCCTTATCAGTCTAGTGTAGCAGTTTTAGAGGCGTAGCAAATACTTTCTTAGTTCAGTGCAGCAGACTGGCGGTGTAGCGAAGTCTTTATAGTGTAGCTAAATTTGTACAAAGTAGTTTCAAAAACACATACATACAAGGTCGTTGAATCAAAGGTGTAAAATGCGGACATTTTTGTACTCGAATCGCTAATAACAGTCATGTTATCATTCCTGTTAATTTTAACAGGAATGATAATATGACAGGGTTTATCAATGATTGCATAATAATAACAATCAAGACGAAATATGTAATGTTTCTCCGAAATACCGAAGAATTCATGCAAATTTACCACCAGTAATCAGACATTAAATTATCGAGTGAGGTTCAGATCAAAGTTACACGTTTCAAGTGATTCACGATTATCTACTATGATTATCAACGACTCTATTGTGATAAGTGATACTGGTTAATGATAATAATGAACACAATCTACCAGATATAATCCCAATAATTTTATTAAGCGGCCATCTTTTATAAGTATTACTGACCAAATACCATGTTGTAATAACATCTGACCAAATACCATGTTGTAATAACATCTGACCAAATCCCATTTTGTAATCATAAAGGTTGAGAAAAACATATGTCAGTATTGAATACCCGGAAATGTTTATAAGCGAGCGCCGCCGAGTGAGTAGGCAACGGGTCGTGCAACAATAAAACTGTACATATTTCAGGGAACGTTAACAATAGATTCCTTCAGACGGACTCCGAATCCATTCTTGTTCGCCCAATCCCTTGATACCCCCCGCCCAAGACGCCAGCTCTGTTCTGGCAAGTTGCGATATAATTTTCGGCAAGGTTTTCCGTGTACGGGGTCAAGTTAAGTAATGGTTTCAGATATTACTTTATAAGTAAATTTTGCATGGATAAATATATTTTAGGAAACACCTTTCAGTGTTTTACTATTAAATGTCTTGTGAATGTTTATGTACATAATCATAAATTATGTACCGAGGTAACTCACGTATATATGTTCAGTCCCAAAGGGAGCTCATGATGAAACACCTAGTACAGGTCCGAAACTAGTTGCGTTATCCCGAAAAATGTAAGTGAATTAAACTGATATTTATATAATTACATATCAGTATTGGTCATCATCATCGTTCAGTCCACTGCTGAACATAGGTCTCCCTCAATGGACGTCATTACGCCCTGTCCTCGGCTTGCCGCATCCAGCCTCTGCGTATAGTCTTTCGCAGATCGTCATACCACTTGGCCGGAGAGTATTGGGCAGAGATTCTAAAAATTTAGCAAGTCTACGTTTATAGATTACTGGGGCATGACGTTCTACATATGTATGTTTCGCGATTTGGCTACGATATGAAGTTTCATCGTATTTGAGATAAATACTCGTGTGAGCTTGTCTTGTAAGATTCTAAACGGTCTAGAAAAAAATATATGTACGTACGTAAGATTTCACTAATACGAAAAACATTTTGCTACAAATTCGAAAGATAAGCGCGTTCATTATTATACCAAATAGGTTCACGTTTTATTTTTGTCTCTGTCAATATGTTTGACGAAGTTACATAAAAATATATGTACATATGGACCCTAGCAAAAACTAACTGTTTGCAAAGTCTATGTTTGCTGACTTTAGGGCATAATTGTACATTCTATTGTCATTGCTTCGCAGACATATTCTGTTTTGTCCTCCTGTGTAAAATAATATGGAAAAAGTAACAAGGTCCAAGTTATTACTGTGATGAAAATCTCAGTGCAAATGTACAATGAGCCTCAAAGTTGGAACTGTCATACTACAGTTTAACTAATTAACCAATATATGACATCGAATAAAATATACAAGTAGGTATACATATGATTTTCAAAAAATATTTTATGATGTAACAAATTAGTAAAATCGTAGGTTATGGAAATACGAAAAATCGTTTTTTTGTAGGTATATTAATATTAATGTAATTCTAAATATTTAACATCATTAAACTAAGATAATTTTAAATGTGAATAAAACAATAAAATCTAACACGAACAGTGTTTTTCTACACAAAGAACAATCTAGAAACACACAAAACTGTTAACAGATGAAAAACGTTTCTTTGCCTTCGGAGTCTTTCTACATAAAAAGGTCTAGTTATATTGTCTTTTGTAATTTGGCTAAAAGGGCCATCGTGGGTCGTGCACACATTTGTATGTTAATTGTCATTTTGCCCACCTCCAACGCTATGACCCACGCGCAAAATTAACCATGAGAGGGGCTTGGTAAACAGTCGTTTCAATTTTTGTCAGGATTTTAGTACTCCGCTACTCTGCAGTGCAAATGAGAGTTGGGTCGGTAATTCGCGGAGTGTTGGGATGACAATGGGATTGTTTTCTGGGAGAAATTTTAAGTGGATTACAAGGAACTGCGAAGATAAATTTATGGGTATGTGTAAGGAGAAACCACTAATACGTAATTTATTGAAGAACACTATACAAAACAATTGCATTTTGAAGCCATTCTTTTTAAGAGTTGCTTTGAAAAACAAAATTACTCGTATGTAGGTAAGTACCTTTATACTTGGGCAGTATATAAATTTGCGCAACAAACCGGCAAGGGTTATATCATTTTTACTAATTACTTAATAAAATGCCAGTTAAAGTGATTGGGTCGATGATGATGACATAAAAAAATGTAACCTCGCACCTGTAAACCCCGAAGGGGTAGGCAGAGGAGTGTAGGACACCTCACGTTTCACTAGTTACGTTTATGCTCGTGGAACAGGTGGTGCCTATTGCCATACACCGAGCACAAATCGAGACCCCGAATCGTTATTAAGGATTGCCAATATTCCAGTTAGTAAAATCTAACAGCACCCGATCCGGGATTCGATCACAGAACCTTTCGATCAGCAATTGCGCTTGCAACTACTCGACCAACGAGCTATTATTCTAAAGAGCCCTAATAATAAATCATCTTTATGTTCA
>DWDT01003528.1:0-12191 GCA_018245595.1 Microceris scylla | reverse complement strand
ATGAATAATTATAGAAGCCAACTGTTGCATAGTGATTACTTTATATTGTATGTCCTGTAAATATACAAAATATTATGATGTAAGATTTACATTTCACAATTGTGTTAAATTTTCAGTGTATTATTGTGTAAGACATTGTTTCGTTTCTTATGTCATAAATTCTTATCATATGTATGAGTATAGGCCATAAGTGTGGGGACACTGAATATTTTATTGACATTATATTAACTACCTGTAGTACTTTATATTTGATATTACACACACTTTTTTTATTTTCAGATCTCTTTACCCAAAATCCATCACGGAAAAGAAAACAAGAAGATGGAGAAGAGGCAAGAGGGTTCAAAAAAATGAGACTGGATAAAAAGCTAAAGAAGAAATTTCAGAAAAGCCAGGACACAAGTGGTGGCATACAGAAACGAAAAGGTGATCGGAGATTTAACAAGAACCAAGAAGATGGTAATAGAAAGTTTCAAAATAGACAAGGTGGAGGCAAGAAGTTTAATAAAGCAGATAATAAGTTCAAAAAACCTGACCAAAACCAACAACACAGTAAAAAAGTTTTTGGAGGCAAGTTCAATAAAACCAAGTTTGGACAAAATAGAGATAGGAAAAGCGGCAAAAGTAAAGGGAAGGGGAAGGGCAGAAAATGATATGAAAATAAATATTTGTTAAAAATATTTTGTTTGATTTAAAATTCAGTTAAAAACCTAATATCAGGAGCTAATTTTCTATATTGGTCAAGTCCACTTTTATACAAATCAAGAAACAATGACTTATGTATTATGACTAATTTGACTTTAACTGAAGTATTTAACAGTTTGTCTTTATTAATTAAAATAATTGCTCGTAGTTATAGAAAAAAAATACATGAAATGTTGGATTTATAAATAAATTACCTGCTGATATATGCTCTGAGCCTGGTTTACCCTTAAAACAAGTAATTTCCTATGAGAGTATGAAACATTTGTAAGAAGTTGACCTGACATTTGCAAGTCCGATTTTTAGTTTAACATACAATTTCTGAATTTGTTCCCATAGTTTATTTTTCAGCTGTCCGTGAATAAGTGTTAAATTAAAATCAATCAACATTGTTTTTCATCTTCTGGGATTATATGTATGAATTGGTATGATTTAAATATTAAAAAGCGTACTTCCAATTGGTATCACCTAACCAATAAAAATATTTCCTAAAACGAGGCAATAGAGGGCATTGCAGATAAAACAGATGCAAATACATCTTAATCATTTTTATTGAGATTGTAATTCAATACACTTGTAAAAAATATTACCTTACAATATAATCACAATTATTCTTTAAAATCATTACATAATATAACAATCACACTTGAATTGTAAAAATAACATTATTTATGTGTAGACAATACATGTGTGTCTGATATTTATGTGATAACTTAAAATAATCATGATTGAATTAGCAAAAAGTACATTTGCATCACATGTTTTGTAGGTCATTGACTAACATGCATAACAATAACTACTATGTTTTTATATGTCCCCAGTCAACAAACTGAACAGCTAATTAAATATACAATTATTCATGCCGGTGCATTAATTTGTAAATAGACACACATCATGGTAAGTAAATAAGCGATTGTTTCCTTGCCACAACTTAAGCTGTTAGTAATAAGATCAAATTAAATTTATAGTACCATTATTGAGGTATTTCCGAAAGTACTAACATTGGTACTTCAACAGTTAGCTGATTTTTCATTGTACCAATCTATAAGAATTGTTATACAAATGAATATAATTTATGGATTAATTACACATATTTGGTGGGTATTGATACTGATGCTGGTGATAGTGATACTGGTCACATCATACACTTAAGCTTTTCCAATTTATGCAAAAATCAACAACAATTTTTTTTAAACATATTATAAAATAAAATTTTAGACCATAACTTCAAATAACTAAATACAACAGTTCTTCCAAAATGGGTTCTGATAGTAAGCTTGATTTAATTCAAGCACCATACTGTGAGCATTATAAGCTGTAAAACATGTTTCAACTTTTTCATCCATAGATTTCTTATAGTCTGCAATTTTTGGTGGCTATGATTTTGATTTTCGAATGTTTTTTAACATCAGGCATAGTCTGTGCAGGTTACTAGATAAGAAAAACAATATCGTCGGCCATCATAACTTGGTTGTCGGCGGTCATGCGTTGCAGAGCAGCGTGCAGCTCGTCGGTGCTAAAGGGCTGGTGCGCCAGATGCTCGTTGACATGTGCCGACACGCGTGCTAGGGGCAGGGAGTTGGCTCGCTCATCTCTGAACAGCTGTTGCACCACTGACTTGAACTGGGTCAGTCTGGGAACAAATATTTATTGATCATAATATACGTAACTTAATAAAAAAATTAATTTACCACTACAGTCTATATTAGTCAAACTAATTTAGTAAATTATTAATTAATGAAGTATTAGCGATACAATGAACGCTTATGTGTAGATGTGAATTGAATAGCAAACTTGAGTATAACATTTAATATAACAAAATTGCATAAAGCCTTACCGCGTAGGATCTATGCTTTTCTGTGACGATCTGGTAGTCCTCTGTGAAGGTTCAGGCTGCGAGGCGTGCGCGGCGCGCAGCATCGGCTCAGCCTCCTCGTCCGATGAGAACTCGTATGGATCTTCGCCTTGTTTGTCACCCTGGTTGTACATTAAGGTATATCGTATTATATTTCAATTATGTAAGAATATCAGTAGACAAATATTCTTGATAAGAAAGAAACCTACTTAATGCACGAATGGCGAGTGAAGCTTTTGAAACTATATGACTTGTGTAGGTGAATTTTGAGAATTGGAGAATTCAACGCCATCGAGGTCACGGCAGAAATGTTTCATTTGACCCAACGGGATGCATATTACAAGAAATCATGATTTCAGATAATGTGTATGTATAGTATCAAGTAAAGAAACTATGAGATTAACGTAATTTCTGCGCTCTCTATGCTCTTTTTGACACATCAGCACGCGATATATTTCGCGCTTCAATAAATTAGACGCATGCATATACGCGGCTAACGCTTACTCCGGCGCGTTAATTTACACCAGATTTTCTGCCTCACTAACTTGCCTGTTTCAGTACGGTGCGAGGGGAAGGGTCGTAAGTGTCTCTTCCATATACCAGCTTATTAGCCTCAGTTATACAAGCTTATTAAAATAAGTGCTATGGCACAAGGAACGCGTATACCCGCTTACAAAAACGAGCTTATACACCCCGAAAAAACACTAATCTGAAAGAGCCCTAAGCCACGTACGGTTCGGCGCGAGCGCTTGGCGCGCGGCCGCAGCTCCCCGCCGCCCGCGCCCTCCTCCCCGTCGCCGCCCTCTGCGCCCGACGACGCGCGCCTTTTGCGCCGCTTCTCCTTTGTAAGCACCTGTAGTTAGTTTATATAGTAGAAAAAATTAGAATGATGCCAAGCCTCGCTGTAACATAAGTAACTTCTTAATTCAAGGATATACCAGATGAATGAAAACAGCCAAAATAGTACGGGCAAATGTTAATATTAATTAGCAAATATTTCATTATTGTATGTGCACTTGGCGATTTTGTCACAATATTTTCAGTGATTATTTCATGGGTTGCGTGGATGAAATCGCTTTTAAGTGATACCGCCCATTGTTTACATTTCATTTTCGGTATAAATTGTAAACTATCACACGTGGTAGAAACTGTCTGTACTGAAAATCTGTAAATTGAAAGTTCTATCAACACATCTTTACCTTCTTGAAATATGCGTACTGCACCAATTCGATGGCGGTCTGCGCGTCGTCCTGCGTCACCTGGAAACTCAGTCGGCACTTGGCGTGAGCCGTGGCGAGGCGAATGAGAGTCTCCAATGTTCGTGCTGTTACTGGTTGGGTCTGAAATAGCATTTTGTACTCACCTAAGCTCAATAAAACTAAAAAGCTAAAAGCAGTAAATAGCGATTCAGTAGCCTGTTCACGAAACGTGCAACTGTATCGCTGAAAAAAGTTGCCGTGGACGACCTCCTTTTAGGTCTGGTTATTGCAGACTTTAGCAGAAATTATACATCATTACCTGTAGAGCAAATCATTACTGTGAAAACAAGACTGAAAGAAATAGTGGTAATTCAAATAAAAGTCCACTTTTATATCACTAGCTTTACTAGTAACAAAGCATCATCACGCCTGTATACCCCGAAGGAATAGGCACAAGATCGTAGCATTTCCAATTTTCAGCAGTTAAATTATACATCCTATGTAATTGACATACCCCAGGAAGTGAGCTTATTTACATGCCCCTGTCATAGACCGGACTTACTAGAGAATCTCTACAATTTGAAATAGTACTGCTATCTCACCCTGGCCACATCACTGTCCATCATGTCTTGATTCCTAAGCCTGGCGTACTCATCGGCGATTGTGTCTGACGCCTCCTGTGTGAGCTTAGGCTTCATCAACCGTGCTATATGTATGTATTTGCGCATGAACTTCGTATTTAGTATCTGATCCTTCTTGTTCCGAGTGCTCCCATGTAGAAGTGGATCATACTTCTCATATATCGTTTCCTCGGATGCCTGAAAGTTTTAATATTTTCAGTTTATAAGGTTATATCTTTTAGGTTACACAATTAATAAAGTAAAATTCAAAATAAATCGTTACATCAACTTCTTCATTATCAGGGTTTTCGGTTGACAACATTTCCACTGAAGACCCCATTGGAAGAACTTCGCCATCCTGTTCCTTAGGGTTCCTGTATCTGTGCATCCTTAGTACATGTTCGGATATCATGTTGTCATGATCTGCATCCGCTATGTCCAGCATCACGAACAGCAGATCGAAACGGGAGAGAAGAGAGTCTTGCAGACCAATGTTTTCCATTGGAGTTTTGTACTGGTCATACTGGAAAAATAATAAATAACAAAAACGTAACATCATGTCTGTGATCCCCATAGAAATAGACAGAGGAGTATAAGACACTCCCACGTTTCATCAGTTACGTTTACATCCTACAATGGAATAGGGAGTAACATATATACTTATATGGATTTTTTTACAACCAGATATCGAATAAATGTTTGTGCTCATCACAAAAATAATTGTTCTGGGTGGGAATCGAATCCACAAACTCCGGCACAGCAGACGGGTTCACTAACCACTGAACCCAACAGGCCAGTAAAATAGCCATAAGTAGTCACAGTTAAAAAGCCAGCTATTCGAGATTAACTAGTGAAAAAATTGTGCAATAAAGTGGCGGGCGGTGTCTCACCCTTCCGTAGACGGGGTTGGCGGCGGCCAGCACGGAGCAGCGCGCGTTGAGCGCGGCGTGCACGCCCGCCTTGGCGATGGTGACGCGGCCCTGCTCCATCACCTCGTGGATGGCGGTGCGGTCGATGTCCGACATCTTGTCGAACTCGTCGATGCACACCACGCCGCGATCCGCCAGCACCATGGCACCCGCCTCCAGCCTACGAACATTATTTTAATGAATACGAGGTGAAGCTCAAGTTAGAATTTCAAGTAAAAAGAACCCAATAATGCTCCTCCTGACCGGGCAAAGTGAGCCAGAACTTCCATGTTATCTTGAACCTATTGTCGCTGCGATAGAAGCCACTAGTCCAACAAAGAAGTCATTATACAACAATGTTACAAATTTAGTTGTTATACCTGCGGTCTCCAGTCTCAGGGTCAGTGGTAACAGCTGCAGTGAGACCGACACCAGACGACCCGCGTCCAGTTGTCGTGACAGCTCTGGGCGCTGTCAGCAACACATACCGGAGAAGTTGTGATTTTGCAACTGATGGATCGCCAATTAGGAGAATATTGATGTCACTGAAATGATTAAATTAAAAGAACGCTGTTCATTACATTTTTATTTAAATGGCCCAAACTCTAAATATTTAAGTAGTTTAACCCATTCAATTGTGTACTATACACCAGTATTAATTTAAAATAACTTAATACATGTAATTCAATATATTATCAAATCATTGTTCAAGTTAAGTTTCAGTTACCCTCTTAATCTTGTGCCATTTGGCAGGATCTTCTCCATCCCACCTAATAAGAGACACAGTATCGCCCGCTTTATGTAGTCATGTCCATGTATAGAGGGCGCCAGAGACTTACTGAGCAAATCAAACATGTCAGTGGTGCTATGGTTGGCCAAACGCTTGCACAGTTTAATGTCTTCCAATGACACATTGAGGTTCATCTCTTTATTGATTTGTGTCACATTGTTTGCTATGAGAATAGTTCTGTAAGAAATTAATATATTGTGTGTACATTTGCTAATGCTTAGCAGTTTTGTATCAGGTAATTCTTAGTTTCTCATTATGGGCAAACACAGAGCTAACTATAACCTGACTTATCTATCTAATGCAATATCACATTTAACATACATAATTGAAAATAAAGTACTAATTATTCATATGATAATATTGAAAATTTTTCCCATTTTTTATACCTTATATGGGGCAGGTGTAAATCTTTACCATATTCATTTGCAATTCTAAATTAGCAAAGTTATTTTATTTTCTGCCTCATCGGTCAAATAGTGGGAAATGTGCATGCCGTTCGGGAGGCTCTAGGTTCAAATCTCGGGTCAGGTACTATTGAATTTTTCTAATTTAGAATAATTGTAATAAGTCACTACTACAAATTATTTGTAGTAATAACTCGGAGTCCAAATTTGTGCCCGGTGTTTGGCAATAGACTTGCCACTTATTCCATGGGGCTCAAATGTAACTGGTGAAATGTAGGAGTGTAGTGTAGGAGTGTCTCCTATGCCCTTCAGGAATTACAGGTGTGATGTACATATTATATTTACAGATCTTACCTAAAGGTTCCCGCTGTGAAGCTTCCTTGCTTTGATGGCAAACACCTGTAATTACCCACAACCTGTACTCTATCACCAGGCTTGCACTTATCTACCAAGTCATCATCACAGATGATGTCCACACTTCTTGGCAGTTGGCCTGCAGGTGCTCGTTCTGGCATCTCCTGTACCGTAAGTGTCTGGTGATCTTTGTAGCGGGAAAGGCCATATTCTGTTTCCAGAGGATTACCCTCATCATCCTGAATAAAGGAAAAGTAGAATGAGAGATGTCTACACAACATATGCAACAGCTATTTTATACATTTGAAAAACTTATTGAACAAAATGGAAACTGATTAATTTTAAAAATGAATTAGAGGATAGAAAGATAACGAAATTTCTTTAATTTTGTCAGAATTTTATAGAAGCACCTCAACAAACAATTCAGAGAATTAGTTAATACTTTGATGTACTAATTTACCTAGCATACTTTTCCTACATTCTACACACATTGTATTTTATATTTGAACACAATACCAAAATTACATGTACCTTAGTAGGATATACTGCAGATGTTGGAAAAGCTTCAAAAGAAGTCAAGTCAGTGTATTTTCTTTCCATGACCTTCTTAGTTGCTGGACAGTAGTGGACACTCCGAACCACCTTTGGACGGACAAGGGACACCCTTGTAACAATGCCTTCAACACATATTAGGTTTCCTAAGTACCTAAAAGAACACATAAGCGTGTTTTTATTATGTTAACTTGAATAATACAGTAAGAATATGAATCCCTCATTTGAAATCTAATACTGCGGCTATTTGGTTCATATATGAATAATATTGGGGGGAAGAAGACAGCGGGAAGCTGCTGGATTCGGAAGGCCCGGGCTGAATAATATTGATGATTATAGATATTTTCAAAGCAAGACTGTAAATGAACAAATATAAATGCGCGATAACACCCATTCAATTTCACTTTTCTTAGGAATACCCATGAATGGTGAAATTGAACTTTGTAATATAATCATTACCTGGAAGTCAAACTTCTTGGTGTAACATGCTTTGTCCCGAAACTTCCAGAAAAGGCTACAAAAAATTCTTCCATTTCCTTAGCATAGGTCGGGTCAATCGAAGACACATACTCTTTTAATGCTCTCTGAAATGCTATCTGCTCTTCAAAAGCTGTTTCCAACAAATTTTTGGCTCTCTCCGGATTCTTTCTTCGTAAATCATTTATATTTATAACTAACCGCTTTCCCTTCTCCGTAATCATTTGCTTTACCCTTTCCATATAGATACCTTGATCTTCCTAAAATAAGAAGTGTTTAGTGTATTTAATAATAAAACTATTGGACTTTTTGATACAGTAGGGAAAGGTAATGTTTTTACTTCATCGTCTAAAAACTCCAAATATTCTCTTTGTAAATCTCTTAAACGTTGATCGAAATCGCCTTCTTCCATTTTTTGCAAATGTATTAAATATAATAAAGGCTAACGATGTTGAGACAAAAAGATAAAACAACTTCTATCTGACATTTAATTTTGATTGCATTATTTGGCGCGAAATCTATAACAAACTTTTATGTTTTTTACTGTGTGAAATGTAGCTTCTTTTAGAGAGCCTGGGTAGATGAAATATATAATTTAGAATTTCAGATTTAAACAAGCCGAACACAATTCTGATAACTTTTTTTAATGTACATTTATTAATACATTTTGTACATTATTACAGTTTTCATGAAATTATTTTTCTTAAAAGACTAATCACACCTCCTTCAGCGGGTGTTTATGGTTATACCTATGACATGTGAGGTGACATTCGCTGATCACTTGTGATGTTGATATGTCAGTGATTGTCAAAATAATGTTTTATGAATGGATTATATAGAAGTTTTCTTGGTTGTAAATTGAATTTGTCTAACAATACACAACAGAAACATAATTTAATTAGATTCGATGACACAGTTTCTAGAATAGTACATGGACCAAGATATTCTAACTGTATCAAAATGTCTGAACAAAATTCAAACCAGTCCCCGCCGCAAAATTGTAAAGAAACTAAGCAAAAATTAAAAGTTCTAGCTTTTCACGGTTACCGGCAGAACGGGGCAGTGTTTAGAGCGAAGATTGGATCCTTTCGGAAGGCCATTAGTAAATACGCACAGCTAACATTTTTATCGGCTCCACATAGAGTCATTAACGATGAGGGAGGTGGTGAAGAAGGTAATGAAAAGCTTCTAATTTGTAACATAGAAATCTTGTATAAATCAACTGTATCATGATACTAAAAGTGTATCAGGAATTAAGTCAATTAATTTCATTTTCCTATATTACAAACCAGAAATTTTTTGTATTGATAATAAAAAAAAATCTTTTCTGATCTTTCAGATGCCAGGTCTTGGTGGTTTAATGCTGAAGACAATACATTCAGTGGCAAATGTCTGGGCGGGCCTGCTATAGGATTTGAGGATACTCTGCATTTGATTGAGGAAGTGGTTAAGGAGCATGGACCTTTTGATGGTTTTATGGGTTTCTCTCAAGGTGCCTGCTTGGTTGGTTTGTTGGCAGCTATGCAGCAAAGAGGATGTAGGTTATTAGTTATTATTTTATCATTACATAAAGTTCCTCATAGGGTATATAGAGAGTAGTGCTTCTCCTGTATTCTGTCTATTGACATGCACATGTGATGTTACTTTATGGTTGTTGTGTAAACTGCAAATATTATTCTTTTGTTTTTGCAGATTTACCATATACATTCAAGTTTGCGGTATTTGCATCTGGTTTCCGGTCAGGTAGTCTGGTCCACAAAGGCTTTTACGATGATGAAATTAGACTGCCCTCTATACATGTTTATGGAGAAAGTGATTCAATAATACCAAAAGGTGCGATTGTATAATATTAATTGCCATAAATTTCATTTATATGAATTGTTTACAAGTATTCTCTTATGTGAAGATGACTTTTGTGAATGGTATCATTTGGCCAGGGGATGGTAAAGACAACCTATGAGTCTATGTTAGTTTAACAAAAGGCAGACTTAATGCCCAATGGCATTATTCTCTACCAGTTAACTTTTGGTGATGGTGAAAAATAATTTAATTATCTGTTAATTAATGATTATTAATTAAAAATAATAAATTTGACTAATAATTAATTAAAAATAATACATTCTGATACATGTAAGTGGACTAAAATGTAATTTATCTCTCATTATGTTATATTGTTATAAATTGAATAGAATGTATGCTCTCTTGTTACAGAAATGAGTGAAGCCTTGATAAGCTTATTTGTATCGCCATTAGTGGTGGAACATTCTGGAGGGCATTACGTGGCTTGTTCCGGCTCTATCAAGGATGCTTATCTTGATTTCTTCCATGACAGATATCAAGATCTGTTAGAAGATGAGAAAAAATCTGAAAGGAGAGATTCAAGTTCATCAAATTTATAATTATTATAGTTGCTATACAAATTTTAATAAAATAGAATCAATAATAGTTTTATATTTTTCAACAACAATTCATATAATGCTGTATTAAAGGTCCAATATGTGTATTCAAGTGAAGGAGAAAAAATAATGTGTAATTAAATAAATATCAAACTAATAAATGATTATAATTTTTAATAATCATCAATAAATTGCAGATTACATGGTCAATGTATTATATAAGAAGTTAGTACAGTACAATACAATATTTCAGTGTCAATATTGTGTATATATATATGTTGAGGAACATGAATATTGGTTTACTCCAGCCTAACAGTATGTGCACTTTTATAGTGACAAATTTGGATGGATGATGTTTATTATAATGGGCAATAATAAATTATGTAACAAAAGTTTAATATATTTGCATAGTTATATAAATAAAATGCAATAACTTGATATTGTATAGGACTTTGTATTAAACCAACAGTAACTCGTTTTCGAGAACGTATCCAATTAGGGCTCTAACAGAACTGTAAGGATAAAATTTTAAGCGTCGGTTTGAACGTTAAGAAAATCATTAATATTAGTAACAAGCTGCAAGAATTTGACCCGTTTATAACATTTGCACTATGCAGGGCTATAAAATTATACGAGTATTTATCGTATTCAAAATAGGTCAAGTGCCAGATTATTGAGATAGTTAAATCGGGAACTAACAATCACATTCTACGACTGTAACAAGTTGTTTCCTAACATCTACCGCTTCACAGTAGAAATGGGGGTGAAGGCAGTATTTACCCAATTAATCATGAACATGTTCTATCAATTTACCTTTCTTAGATCTATGTATCCACTTTTTCTTAACTTGTATTCTTGCTTTAATGATTTTATTTTTAGTCCATAAGCTTCTAAATTCGTCTATGGGTGATAAGCAGGTTGCATGGTTCCATAATATAAAAATAAAAACTGATCTAAGTGACATTGGATATTGATAACAGTTTTGACAGTTGTCAGTAGTGTCAGAAATCAGAATCTAATTTGATTTGGAGGTTACAATGTGGATAAACGTACTCCGATTAAAAATTTTGAATTAAACTTAAGCTTTACTCAAACTTGTTTGCTTTTAAATCAAATTAAAAATTAATAATAATGTGGCGACGTTATCTTATGTGGTTTGCTCATGAACATATTGATTTTCGTCATGCGGTAAGTTTTCTAAGGTTTATAATTTAATTATTGTCGTAGTATATGTACCTAGATTTCGCCTTCGACACATATTTCATCATTTTTCTTTTCAGGAAATGGATAGCATACTTTCACTGTTCAATATACCCGTGAAATTCATCGAGTTGCCTTGCAAAACTAAACCATATTGGATACTGGAATTGCCTTCAGAAGAATGCATAAGGAAAATAGCTTCTAGGTCCATTTTGGTAAAGAATTGTATAGAGTTATGGTCTTCCGCGACGTCTGAGGCTAATTTACATCGCAATTTAAAGAGTGCGTTGAACAATAATACCCAAACATGGATAGGGATTGACAATGGGAAAAATGACATGCATATATGTCCCACGGAGCTAATTACCGCTTGTTGTGGCGCTGACAAGACCTACAAAGTGCATATTGAGACTTTTTGCAAACACTTTTCTTTAAAGGAAAAAGTTGCAAAAGTAGAGGTATTTAAATAATTTTTATTCATGAAATTTTATTTACTTAAGAATCATGTCTGTAAATTATTATTAAAATTGTAAGATAATCTATATATTATATAAATAAAAATCAATGCCACTTTTCATTGTAATTTTACAACTCAAGTATGGGCTCGCCTAACTAAAATAGCTAGCAATTAATAAAATATTTTTTTGTTTGAATTAATGAATTTGATAAGCCAATGAAAATTTTTTTAATATTTCTCTTTTATATGTAGGGAAGTACGTACCGGGCCACTAGTA
>DWDT01003527.1:0-12195 GCA_018245595.1 Microceris scylla | reverse complement strand
CCGATTATTATGAAAATTGGTATATACTATATGTATTTGTATGTTGGCGTAGCAACGCGCGCCGGGTACAGCTAGTTCACTAAAAATATAAATGACAAATTAATTCAGTCTCTTTGCCTGTCCGTATGTCTGTTGCTATTTCGCGGCCAAACCGTTGGGCCGATTATAATGAAATTTCATACGAAAATAGTCTGAAGATTGGTGAAGGACATAAGCTTCTTTTTTAATCAATCAATCTTTGTGGGGAAAGAGTAAGGGTAGTAATACTGTATGACCTCACACTTTCATGACCACGCCTATAATGACAAAATTTACCACAAAGATACATCATCTGCGTGTAGGTTATTACAAATAATTAAATCAACAGTACACTGATTTCACGCAAAGGGGTAAAAAATAATTATTTAAATATTTAATTGAAATTTCTAGAAGTAACTCGGAGCCTGGATCTGTGCATAACAATAGGCTCACCTATTCCATAGTAGGTCTTAAAAGTAACTGCCCAAAACGTAAGAGTGAATAACACTCCTCTGCCTATCCATTCTAGGATTACGGGCTTGATATTACGTGTTTTTAAATATGATGTAACCGTGTATTTTGTAATCACTCATAGATGCACCACACTACAATATATCAGCGTGATACATACACACCAAAACGCCATACACATTTCGCAGCAAACACTAATACTATATATGTACATACTTGTTCGTAATGCATGTGTGTACATACATAAGAACACGCAATCAAAAGAAAACTGCGCTGGCTTACTGGTTTAAATACGTTGTCGATATAAAAAGTAATTATGGACATAAAAGTTTTATATTTCAAAAAGATATGGTAAATATTTTAATTATACGCAATTAATATCATACTAAAAGAGCTAACGATCTCTCCTAACGACGCACTCGTATCCTGCGCCGAGCAGGTAATATGACGGCTCTAATTATGGTTATAAATTGCATATAATCTAGATTCTAGACGTTAATTACGTAGGTTTAAATTAACCGCGTATATATATTTTAACAAAATCCAGACTGCTTTGCAAATATGCTAAATTTAAATTTCAAAATGATGTAATGACGATTATGTTATTATTACATCTTCACGCCGGGTATCTTACGGAGTAAGCAGAGAGCGCTTGCGGACCTGACTTGCGTTCTCGGCATTCATCACTCTCTTGATACTTGTAAGCAAGTATCGAGGATATCTGCCTTCCCCATCAGCCAGTATGTGTCCTATGTGCTCGAGATAGATTAATATAATTTTTCACTTAATCGGAACCGATCAACCATTCGCATTGTACATTTGTTTTGTGTATTTAGAAACATCAGTCAATTCAAATTTTATATATACTAATAAGAATAATTAAGAATTTAAGCTAACGAATTGTTAAAGAACAATTGACCATTGAAATTTTGACTATCGAACAAGAAATTCGTGGACCTCATTTACACCGATGGCCTTTTTTATTCGAATATAAAAATACACTTTTTAATTATAAGAACGCGACAAGAATTTTACATGATAACAAACGAATATTGTTATCGGCGCGATAAGAAAAAACGATACCAATCTCGGCACCTCATGAGAAACGGTTCGAAATTAATACGTTAATGTTTATCCGGATCTGTGAGAAGTAATTAAGGTTTCCGTGAACCATCCGTCAACGTCGGCGGATGATAAATCTGCTGTCCTCGAGAAATTTTAATATTTTAATTAATTAACGGAAATACTCGAAATGTATTTAATGGTGATATAAAATAGACTGACGACTGTCTGTTAATATAATTTCATTTGAAGGTTGAACAAAGTTAACTGAGAAATACGTATGTATTTCTCAGTTAACTTTGTCTCTTTCATAATAGACTCGTCAAGCACATGAAACATAAAAATACTTTTAAGTAGTTTAAACAAATATCGACATGAAAGTAAGTGAACGCAAATATGGTAATCATTTTCATTCATCCACTTGCATCATTTAAATAAATTACATCGAATCCAATTTTCTTGTAAGAACGATATAAGAAATAACCAATAACAACACACTTTATATGACAATCGCTTATGAATACGGTCCTAGGATTTTGTATTGTATGCAGAAACACAATTTTCAATGCTCAAAAGGAATTCTATATTTTTGTATTTAATGAACGTGCTTCCATTTACAATACGATTTGATTATACAATTTCATATTTACTAGTAGTTATATAATAATTGTGTTTGCAATCTTATTTATTCAAGACATCTTTCAAATGTAGATTTTCTATTATGAAATAGACGTTTTTAAGATAGATTGCTTTTGCAACCGAAATGTTCTGAATGACTCTTCGGTGAATACATTTAACTGTAACACATGTGGGCTGGAACAGCGTAACTACTTGACGTCAGTAGCATGTATGTAGATGTTCCTAACAATTCCTGGATGTCTTACATTGTAATAATCATGTCCAACCATCAGACAATGTATGAAGTAAATACATATAGAGATTTCTAAGTAAATGCTTGTAAGCCGGGGGCTATGAGTTCGATTACCAGTGAGGACTAGCATTTATGCAATGAAAATATGCCTATATAATAATTTTACACCTAGATAAAGTCAAGTACCCGTTATCACAAACATATTTGTTCTGAGTGAGTTCTTGTTTGACCAACGCACCGGTCAACAACATATAAATGACCAATTAACACCTTACACCTATTACTCGCCTAATAAACATTAAAATGACGCTGCAGCTGTGATTGTTGTTATGGAATCCTCACGGAATAATGAATAGTTCATAAATCTTAATTTCAAAATGTTAGATAAACATTAACATTAGCCAAGTGATTACAAAACCTCTAGTTATTCATCTGACTGAGGTCTGACTATCAAACACAAATTTTCCTTGAACAAAAACTGAATGCAAGGATAAAACATTAATCATCAATTTGAAAATATAATTAATGCTAGCTAAAGATCACGTAACTCATATCAAATAGCGTCATGTTTTTATTCTGTTAGTATTCTGAGCGACTATTCCCAAGCGGATTAAATGTTACGTTATTATGTCCGAGCAATCATTAATCAAGCTATAGTGAAGGCATTACGATCAAACTTTGTATAACAACCAAATGACTCTAGAAACACGATGATTGATTCAGAACTGAACGCGAGACAGACATCATTAATATTGTCTACGTATGATTGATTGCTCTCGGACGAAGTGAGTCGTGTATCACTCGATAACCAATGCCCAGTCACGTTTAATAATGCGGATTAGAGATTTTCGTACAAGATCACGATTATGTCTGCTGTGTAATTAAACAATGACGTAAACCATGTAAGTAGTAGAAACAAGTCAGTTAAAAATCCACTAAGTTCCAGAGAACATTTCAATTCTTAAACAACGACCGTCTGTTCTTTTGAAACGACAATAAACAATGTGGATATCGATTAAATTAACCAAGGACGCGACGGGAGACTTTTTTAATATGATAAATCGCCCCATTAAACTCAAGCGTGGCATAAAGAAAGAAAATTATGATGTCCGTAGACGAGTAATAAAATGGGAATATATTAGCAACCCTACGCGAGGCGGTAATAAACAACTTTTGTGTGGAAGGCAACTCTCCGGCTGATTCATAAATTTTGTGGCGCGCCGTTTAGTTTTATATACGATATTATCTATTCGCACGCACACGGCCGTCCAAACACGACAATACACAACAGACACATGTTTTCTTAACATTACTAGGTGTCAAGTTAAACCATAAAAATTCACTATATTTTTTTGTAACGTCTCGAATAAATAAACAATACCCGCTTATTATGCAGTCATTACGCCGCGCATACACATGAATGATTAACGCGAAATGAAAGCTGCAAAGATTATAACTCCAAGTACGTCAGTAAACAATCCATTAACGGTCGTAGAAGAAGAGGGTATGGCAAACGAGCGCCTTGTATGGCACGTATTAACATAATCAGACACATTCACCGAAGTAATGTATGTAAAGAAGTTTAATGAAACGTCCCCGATAGCAAGCTCGGCGAGTCATGAAATAACTATCATTAAACCCGACACGATACGGACGATAATCATCGGCTACGAGCAAAAAGCTATAGCGTCGGTTGTGATGCAAATTGCACATGCCATAAATCAAGTACTTAATCACCGTGCTACAACTCAGAACGTAATAATGAGATTACTTGAAAAAATTATACACAACCAAGTCGGCAAAGCAATGGCGGACGATGGGAAAATTGACAGTGAACATTGTTGTCTAGAACAATACGTATGTATATGCCAATTTTCTTAGAACACATTGCATCCAAGCACAAAAAAATTAAAATCAATAGGTATTTAAAATGAAAATATCGGTGACATATTTGACAAAACTCGAAAGCTGGAATATAAAAAAGAAAGTGTATATGTTAAATCTGATAATAAGAAATCGAACCGCGTAGAAACTGAATTTATAGGCGAGGCTGAAAGTACAAACGGTGACGATAACTCACCATACACAATAAAGAGCGCTATTGATCTTGCAGAAAGCGAATCGGCTCGTAACAGAGAACAAAACACGCTACCGCCGAATGTCGCATAAATCTTTATTATTGCAGCAACAAGCTTATACCGAGTCGTTTCAGGTACTCAAACCGGATCTCGCTCGGTATAAACTCACGACTTCGAAGCATTTTTTCGCTCAATGAAATATGCTACATCGCCCCTGGCCCGGAGGAAGGAAATCCATAAATAAATAATAATACAACCATTTATATTACCAAAGGGTTTCGCCCGACGTGTCTATTATCATCCGAATTGTTTAAATATGATAATGTATCAAAATAACAGACAGTTCGTTCGCGGCCGCGACTTCTGTTCGGCTATTATCATAAAGATTCACTTAATAGACTGTTTCAAAATTATTATAGTGGCCTGACACTGTTTTATTGCCAACAGAGATTATGGGGCTCATTTTTAGTTTGTATATTTAATAATAGGCTTAGCGATGATTACACCCACGGACACGAATTACAGGAAAAGAAAGATGACTCAGTCGCTTCTGATGACTGCATCATTAACAACATCTTTAGGTTACTTATATCATGCAACTAGACTTTATCTTCATTACCGAGGAAATAATTAAAGATGAAGTCGTGAGATTCCTTTAATTTTAGCGAATCAAAAATAATATATTTTAAGATTGCAACGTAATAACGGAACTGGCATTTGTATCACCAGATTAACATCATATTTAATTACTACTATCCGGCCCGAGTCGAGTTAAGCTCGGTCGACGTTTCTGTATTAAAGACGGCAAATAAAGGGTAATAAAGTATCCCCAATAAACCTCGAACGCACCGACTTGACTTGCAATAACCGTACGTAGACTAAACAAATGATTTTCTTGATAATAAAAACTTCACAATAAAAGCGTTCACGAAATGTCGGTCATTAAGTGTATTTACGCAGCGAAACGGATATAGGGGCCATAAAAATGTGGAGCGGCTTATTGAGATGTTGGCAACCGTCGCCGGCGAGGAGCGACTTGATAATCTATGGCCTATACGCCTCGCCGAACTAATTTGAGGGCCCGACGAGCCGTAAGGAGATTAAAGTTTAACTCAAATTCCCTGACAAATTAAAAATTTCAACAAAAGAAACACAATGCACGCGAATGGTCTTGATAATAATCAAGATCGCATAAAGAACTACGTCCTTTGTATTCCGCGTTTTACGAGCAGTGCCAAGGAAAAACGTTTAGGTAAACACGTTTGCAATAAAAACAGGTGTGCATGCAATTCTCGTCCATGTGCAGCGAGCGTGAAGTTTATTTAAAACCTAAATATATTCAGTTGCTTTATCGCTAACATACGAGTTTACACTAGCCGGTAGCGGCCAATTAAACTAGTTGAAAGGCGAGGTAATAACTTTATATGGATTAACTGTGTCAGATGCATTTAGAGATATGGACGCGGACTAGACGTATCGCGACGCGCTCGGGCGCGATACGAATGCATAAATTATTACACTTGGTGAAATTTCACTCGCATGCCGAATAGATTGAACATTTAATGTATTTCTTGATAACAATGAAGATAAAAATGAAGCAGCCGTCGAAACGAATGAAGTAGAAAGAATGAGGCGAAACACAATAGATACAAAAAGAGTAATAGAGGTCCATATTTATTAGTCCATTGTTAGACAGCAACTTTTTGTTGTAACATGATTCGATGCCATTGAATCGTGATGTGTTATTTCATTCATAATTTATCAATATAGAGCTTTGTATTTAAATGTCTGTAAATGGATTTGTGGACGACGCTAGATAAATGCGGCCTACCAAATTATATATTTTACTATACAATGATTTGACACAAAATACTCGCGTCATGGCACCTTTTTCTATTAAGGGAATGATTGAAGAATTTCAAATGGGAAGAGCTTCCATTATTGTTACAATTTGATATTAAATCTGCTTATGAATTAACAATTTCTAAGCCACCTATATTTTATCTAATTTTTAGTACATCAAAGAAACTTTGATCATTTGAGTTGTTGAGAGGAACGTCGTGTGCAAGCTTTTGCTCCAGTGATCGGATGGGGTAATAAATTTGTTGAGATACTCTTATGATTTCCTGGAGGCAACAATGCGATAGTTTGTCAATTCTAGGCGGTTGTTAGTACGTGTGGGCGGCAAACGGCCCTCATCAATCACCCGGCGTGACTCTTTCAACCTGCCGACGACGTAGGGTTGCAACAAGACGTTTATACACATAAATTATGCCCGTTTTTGTGCGTCTGTCGCGCTGAGACAAAATTTGTTAGCGACACTGTTAATTAATTACACGTTTACAATGTTTATCGTTCGACAACGTTTACGAATGAATTTTTTTACGAAGTCCCTCAATAATTTATCGCGTTCGAGCGTTAATTTGAAGGTTGGTAATAAAGAGATGGCGCAGATAATAAATATTGATTTATTTTTATCGCGTCGATTGTGTCATGGGTGTAGAATTCAAATTAATTAACAGTATAACGTCGTCATTAGTCGTTGTGTTTATGGCATCAATATTAGCGTTGCTAATTTTTTATTACGTTTTTACTAGCTGTATATTTTGTCTGCACATTGCATATTTTTTCGTATTTTTGTTCCACATTAAGTAATAAAGTTAATTATTTATTTATGTATGTATGGATAACACGGGAACACTATATATTAGTACCAGCCTGACATAAACTCATTAAGTTATTGCTTCAACCGTAATTATACGGAGTCACAAAATGATTAGGAACGAAAATAATTCTTTATTACTTATTATTGACAATATATACCAATAATGTCTGCATAATTTATTATATATAGGTGAATATATACTATTTGTAGACATTTTATACAATTATATGCTAGGTTAGGTATATAAGTACCATATTGTATATTAAATGATGTCCATTTCTAATAAGCCTTTTCCTAGTTACAATCGACCATATTAACTTGAAGATAAATATTTATGAATGTTACCGTTAATAAGAAATGCTTTATGCACTGACAGACGTAATTATTGTCGTATTCATGATTATTGACACAAGCATTTCCGTCATACAATTTCTTAAAGGCTATACACACCGTAAATGGAATTTTTATGGTCACTTTAAACTCCACTCGTATATTCTACTATTTATTGCCTTCATAATTTATTGCAACCAAAAATAGTGGTGATTATATGAAAATAAAAACTTTACGACACTAATTACAAAATAATTGATGGAATTTTATATGAAAATGGTAATGTTGTTGTTTTAATTGCAAGGAAGGTCAAGGTCAATGACACTTTCGATTAATTATTTAACATTCACAATTGAGAGCAACATTCAACACAGAGTTGTTTCGTTCACTAAATTAAAAAAATCTTAAGGATGGTTCATCATTGGAGTGTCTAACTCCTCTGCTGGACGAGCCTCCCCTGCGGGTTTCTTGCCAATAATCCTCACGCAGAGCATATTATAAATATATATTGTTTTAATACATATGTTCAATAGTATCTTCAGTTCTTTAAAAGTTCCTTGTTTTATTATTTGTTGCGTTTCGCTTATCATTTTGTGGTGAAACGCACGACATGGATGGAATGAATTAATATTCTGTGTCACAACCTGGGACTGAGAGTTCGTCATCATAATATATCGTTGGAATTTACCAAGTCAGCTTGCCAGTTACCGAGCTTATATTTGGCAAGTCAATATAAATGAAATCTTCCAAAATGGTGCATTAAAATACATAAAGTGAATTGGTAAATCTGATGATGAACAGAAACAAGTAAAGATTATTAAAAAAATGTACAATAACAGAATGATTTGTAGAGAGGCTTTAGTAAAAACAACTAATCTCACGCTTATAATTACCGAAGGGGTAGATAAAGGAGTCTAGAACATTCCCACAGACTAGCAAATTTTGTCAATTGGTACATTATGAAAAATATTTTAGAAAATTTTCGCTAGCCCTAACGGTTTGTGTAAGGGGCTCACTTGATCATAGTCACCGTCGGCGTCGGCTGACGTTTTTATACCGGCGCGATGGATGGCACGTCGGTGCCGCGAAAAATTGCCGAGCTGTTTGCTTAGAGCCGATTGATTCGGCTTGATTAACGCGACTTATTCGATCTTGGGGTGCCTATTGACATTCTGAGGAAGTGATTTTTTTTTTTAATTTTAAACTTAATTTCGTATTTTTAATTTTAATAATTAATTTATTGATATTTGCAAACGGTATAACGTAAATCAAATAATAGGCGTTTAAAAAGAAGGCGGGGTCAATAATTAATTTAACAGATGAGTGGACTGTAATGAATGTATTATGTAATAGAAGAGGCAGCAGTCTGCCTGGACTGTGAATAGTGGAAATTGTTGGTCACTGCTTAACCTCATAGGAAATAAGCACAACAATATGCATGTAAGCACAACTAAAATTGTAGACTTAGTTACATTCTTTAAGTACGTATGTATTGTGTAAGTGAAAAAATAAAAATTATGTTATAATTTTGTTCACTGTTCACACCTGTCGCAGAACCGATAGTCCCTAGAGCAGTCGTGTTCTGGAATGCAGACCGCGACTTGGCAAACATAGTGTAGGACATCCTCCAGCTAGGTGGAGTTACGATATACCCAAAGTGGCTGGCAGTGGTTGGATGCGAAGAGCTGAAGGTCGAGCTTAGTGGCGTGCTATTGGAGATGCCAATGTGCAGCAGTGCACGGGAGTAGGCTGATGATGATGATGATGATGATTGCTTAGAAAAGAACCCCTCTAAATAAACGAAATTATTAAGGGTAGCCTTTAGTAAATGTTCGGAAGAGGCAATTAATGAAAGAAAGTTAGTAGTGATGCACATTTATTTGAAAAAAGTCACTTCAAAATTCTGTTAACTCACTATGACTTGATTGTGGTTACCCGAATCAAAAATAACAACCTTATACGACTTTTTAATAACATCAACTAAAGATGGCTGACTACTTCACATTCTACGTTTGAACTGTGCTACGATATTACAGGTACAAAAAATATGCTTAAGTTTTTTTATTAAATTCAACTTAATGACATGCAATTTACTTTGGCTCCTCTCAGTAGCAATTACGAGCATTATCAAAGATTCAATCTTCGGATAATGATTATTGGTATGATGCTTTTGAATATAAGAACATGGCGACTTGAAAATATACCAATAAATTAATATTCGGTGAACGTTAAACGGTTTTAGTTACACGTCATTATTTTACTATAATTTTGGGACTGTGCACGCCTGTTCACAAAATAAACTATATTTTAAAATCTGAACGTTCGAAAATAATTTGAAAATTATTCCTTTGCGCAATTCAGTTTCAGTTGGAAATATTGCACGCGTGTGTGTCTGTTTTTCGAGAATAGGTACTTACCTTTCTACACATCTATTAAAATCACAAAGACAGGGATATTCTTTAAAGCGAAAAACATTATTACGATTCACGATACACCCAATCACAACACGGTAATTTATATTCCAAAGTCTATTCAAAATGCTTTATACAAAGCACAATGAAAGATTAACCAGGGTGTTCGGGAGAGTGATGAAGTAAAGAATGCGTTTGACAGGGGGGCAGTTATTGAATATATTAAAGGCGTGCCTACGGGTGATGAAATGGAAATTTGCGACGGATTTGAGAAAGTAAAAGACATATTATTTTCAGATTATATATACTATAGCTGTTATTTACTATAGCTATTAGTTCTGTACAATAAAAATAGAACAGAATATCAATTACAAATTAAAGTACAATAAACATATTGTGACTTTGTGGCTAATTTAAAAAATGTCTCAATTTTTGAAATTGTACATTAGAAAGAAAATATAGGAAAGCGTAAACACTTTGCATTACTCATATTTGTAGAACAAAACAATATAGATACTAATAGACACTACTGTAACGCAAGTGAAGAATACGTATGTATACTACCTACATAGATTGGAACACAATAAAAAATTAACTGGGCTGTTGGTAGAGTAATGAACTAAAGAATGTGTTTGACAGAGGAGCAGCCATTGAATATTTTAAGGACGAGGGATGGAATTGAAATAGGTGCGCGATGGGTGGAAACAGATTTGCCTAAAAAAATATGCGATACTTTGTTTTGAATATTTAAAGTCTATTTTTTTTTTCACAATTATAAAGTAATAGTTAAATTCATGAGCAAAACCGGTCTATATGTTAAATAAGATGAAATAGATTGAAATGCTTAAGTAGTTGTACAAGATTTTAGTGACCATCGTAGGAAAGCTTTCATAATATATAAGCTGCGCTTAAATAATATACCTACTCAAACCTGAACTCATGACACTCCTTATATCCATCTAAAATGGAAGTATAATACAAAGAGCGTTGTTTTCAGAAAATTAAACATTTGGTTGTGTAACATCCGCATCCTCTCCCGTGGGAACCCAAAGCCGAATACGTTTCAAGTTAACACGTATTTTGCATTACACGTCGAGTGAGTCATTGAGAACGAGAATTATACCGCTTGTTAAATTTTAAACAGCGTAATGGCTGCCTGTTAAGTGTTCCACAGAGTATAAAAAAGGAAAATAAATAAAAAACAACTCTCATTTTGAAAAAGATAATTCAAAATATTGCATTAAGACTAAAATGGGAGTACCTACAAATGTTAATAAGCGCAGCAGTACGTAGCTCATTAAGAAATGTACTTATTAATTACACAAAAACATGGTACAGTATAATCATTGCAATTATAAATCAAATTACTATGCTTTCTTTACTAATTTTATTTTATTTTACGAGGCACTTCTGGTTTTTTAGTTCTTTTGTTTATTTAAATGCCACCATTTAAATATACAGATACAACGAAATCGGAATTATACTTTTAAGTGTCTGACCTTTTCTGATACTTACATCAAAAGTTTTACGATCATTTAATTGGCGGAACCCACGTTTTCGGCACGATATACTTTACAGATTTTTTTATCTTTTTATTATGATAAGTTTCAACACGACCGTCCAAATACAAATGTATGGCTGTCTTAAAAACAAATTGCAAAACAAGAAATGACTCAGTTAATGATTGAGCTGAAATCCCAAATATGTCCACCGGCGACGAAAAAACTTAAACCGATCCAATCTCAGCCGTTGATATGCCGTAAAATATTTTTATTTATTCCAATGGCGCTTTGTAAAATGTCGGATATAATGAATATATTACCAGTAGCAGAAGTATTCTTTTGAAAAGGTAATTATTTAAAGGAGCGATCGGTCGGTATTCCGATAAACAGCGCGATAACAATACATCTCCGACATCGTTCACGCATTCCCTATCCCCATCCATTACTGTTTCATCTTCAATAACAAGTTTCGCTTTACCAGTCAGTACTATAACACTATACTTACGAAAAAGTTCCTTATCGACGTCAATTTTGAGTTTACTATCCCCTGCTTCTATGCCTTCTCTGCGGGAGCGCTAACTCTTTCATCTATCATAATCGTTCATGCTGAAAACAATCAAGATTGATTTTTGCTTCATGGGAAATCGAGTCGTATTAGTTGCGTGCTTAGGTTGAAATTCAATTGTGAGTCAGCAGCTTTGTCGGTTGATAGCTAACCACCGTCGGAGGCGAATGTAGGCGGCGGCGTAACGAAGGGACCCACGGAAAATGACAAATGACATCTGCC
>DWDT01003526.1:0-12195 GCA_018245595.1 Microceris scylla | reverse complement strand
GGTGCCGGGTTCAAACCCACGGCGCGCACCTCTTTACAAAAAGTGCGTTTTAAGTTTAAATATCACTTGCTATCATCCGATGAAAAATTTCTAAGAAGTGTGAAATCTGCCAACCCGTATTTGGCCAGCGTGGCAGACTATGGCCTTAACCCTCTCAATATGAGAGGAGACCCGTATTCCAGCAGTGAAATGTGAAATGTAAATGTAATGGCTTGAAAAAATAAAATAAAAAAATAACTGGTAAAATGATTCAGAGAGAGGTATCATGAAGCATTGTCAACGTCAGCTGCGGCTCCGTGGGTGAGTTGAGCAGCAGTACCCTCCCACGCACATAGTAAATATTTTTTTTTGTGATTTCTTCCGAACTAAAATTTTATCAGATGATTGTTTATATGTGATTGTAAATAAATAAAAATGTCAACTGACTATATCTCGGTAAAATGATTGTCAGTTGATACCCTAACGGGTGTAACGCAGCAGCTAGCGTAGAGTATCTATTACTTACATAAGCGTACCAGCTACCAGCAAATACCTTATTTGAAGTTTTAACAAATTACACTTTCTATTAGGGGTGTAAGGGGTTCCAATCACCATCTCAGGAGCCCAAGTCAACCTCACCTGCACGTGGTGCACCCTGCTATAACAGACGAGACTTTGGCGACCGGCTGATTGCGGTATAGCGCAGCATAAATAAGCACGGCTAAAAGCCCCGGCCGCCAACGAGCAGCAGCGTCGGCGGTGCGAAAAGCTGTTCCCTGCGATCTCCAACCCGCACGCCCAGCGTGGAGATTACGGGCATAAATCCCCTTTTGGGTGAGGCCAATGTCCAGCAGTGAACTGAGATAGGCTGATGATGACACTTTATGCACTAACTCAAATATATAATCGTATTATGATATTCGATCAAAAAATATAAAGGCGAAAATGGGCAAAATACCATAAACAAAAAAATTAAGGGAAAGTTAACAATTTGAATAAATAGATCAAATCATGTTATTGTAAAAATAACGAAAAGTGGCGAAAAAATTCTTTCAGCCCAAAAAAAAAGAAAAGATTATGGCGGCTTATTATTAATGAATGATTTAAGAACGCAATTGGCCTTCTTCAAGCGATTTCGGAATATGGATATCGATAATCATAACTATGTGTTGTTGTTGGTTAACTACCGTAGGACCTCCGGAATCAAACTCTGCAAGACTTAAAGAATTACCAGGGCTAAAGCTATGTCTAGAGAAACATTTCGGTAGATTTACAAGTTTTTTCTCTTATTTAGATCATATCACAGAATGTCTAACGATTAGTAGAAAGTTGCGTTACAAAAAGATAAAGAGATCCCTACGACTTACATTACAATTAAGTGACGCCTATCACAAAAACGACCTGTGGTTTTAAGACACTTTAGTTGTACCACAGATATCTGTTAAGTGAAGCTAAATACTGCAAGTACCTAAGATCTCATGATGTTATAAGACAATAGATCCAATCCCCAGATCAAACTAAATGTTAAATAGCAAGGTCACTTCTCAATTTTTTTAGTCTTGGATGAATACATCATTAGCCTACTTTCGTTCACTGCTGGGTACACAGGCCACTCCAATAGCATGCAACTCAGCTCGATCTTTAGTTCTTCGAATCCAACCACTGCCAGCCATTCTGAGTATATTGTCACTCCAGCCAGCTAGAGGGCGTCCTACGTTATGTTTACCAAGACGCGGTCTCCACTCCAAAACACGTCTTCTTCAAAGGTTATCGTCTCTGCGACAGATGTGATTAGCCGATTGCCACTTCAGCTTACTAATCCTGCATGAATACAATGACTACAATTTTGTTTCGTCTGGCATGAGCATTAAAGATAGTTTAAATTCACGTAAACAAGATACCTACTCTGAATAGATTAAGACAATTTACAGCACATACTGAAATTCTCCTTGGAAATTCAAAGAAGCTATTATTTTGATATGACTTTAGAAGAAGGGCTTGGAAATATAAAGAATCTCTTTTAGACTTTAAGCATGATTACAATAATATTAGATTTCAATGTGACGACATCCTTAACCAATAAGAATAATTGACAGAAATTATATTTTTAAGTTTTCCTACTTATTTGTAGTTAATTTTAATCAATAACGCATTTCTATGGTTGCAGTTTTTTTTTGTCGAATTTGTTTGATTGTTTTTAAATTCGTAACATTTTCTCATAAATCTGTACATTTTTTTCCTGTGAGGTGGTATTTTTGAAAAGCTATATCTCACATATCCATGTGAAAATCTCATGTCCTTTCATAACTTCGATATAACCGAAATACTGATAATGAATTTCTGCAAAAGAAAATTCAACATTTCTTCGATATATTAATTCGATCATTGATATATTAATTCGAGCGGTGTCGCTTTTTGAGAACGACACATTTACACTTCAATAGCATTTGAGTTCTATATTTATGTAATGGCGGAAACATTAGTAAAAAGTGAAGATATGATTATCTGTTCGAGTACGACGCTAGAATACGAACCACAACACACTTCTTTATTTCTGAAAGCAAATTTGCACGGTAGGAAAGATGTAGATATAGAATTCAATTTGGTGTGAAGAAGTCGTAACGCTTCGCTTTGAAACGCCCTATTAAGAACTGAGCCTATAATAAATCTGGTATTAATCTAGAGATTTCATTTAAGTATTTTAAAAATTAAGACACACTAAAATAGTGTTAAAGTATAATTTCTTAAAATACAAATCTTACACATTCAATATTGCTCAAATAATTCTGTAAACGAAGAATGAATTTCATGAATCATATCCGAAGCTGTCATGCTGCGTCCATGTTTCCTGTAGGCAAGAGCGTTACAAGTCCTTGTAAGCTTAGCGGCGGCAAATGCCGATACACATTGGCCAAGTCTATCAGATATATTGGTTTCGCATAAATTCGAATATATACTCCAGTAGAAAAATGTTGCTAATGAACCAGCTAATATGTCGCCTTGCCCACCAACGCGCCTACCACTGCCTACTTCTGAGAGAGTCCAGTCTATAAAGTGGAGCTCTGAATGAAATTGATCTTGTTGACCCTTTTCCAACACAGACACATTGGTTCCCCAATAGAGAAACCAATCCTTATTATCATATATCGGCATAGCGTCTTTCAGGCGCTTTGCTTCAGCGTGGTTAGGTGTTAATATCGCTCCTGGTCCGGGGTAGTCTTTCAGAATAGTTATATTCTTAGACAACGCATAGAGTCCGTCGGCATCTATAACAAGTGGTTTTTTTAGCATTTTACATGTCTCTACAATTTCATAAAACAAACGTGTATCATCATTTTCACGTCCTAACCCAGGGCCTATGACGACAACATGCATTTTGGGTAATAGAGCATTAATTTTGGACAATGAATAAGTGTTAAGAATAGGGTGCACTATAAGATCTGGACTATACGATTTAATGATCGGCGCAGCCCCTTCCGTTGTTATCACATGTACTAGGTCTGCTCCAACCTGAAACAAAAACAGATTGTTTTGCAAGCCTTATTACTTTATTATTTTTTGTATAATACAGTATATCATTATATATTTTTTAAGTCTGTAATCAGGACAGAATGTATCGTGACTATATTATAATAATATTATGGTTTCTACTACTTAAACATTATATTAAGAAGTTTAAAATACCTTTAAAGCTGATATCGCAGCAAAATATGGCGCCCCAGTGTATTCCGTAGACCCCCCTATTATTAGGATTTTACCAGCGTCTCCTTTTCTTTTAGATAAATTCAAATCTGGTATCATTGCCTTGGTTAAAATAGTTAACATTCGATCGCCTATAGCATTTAAGTGGATACATTGTTCTATCCTTACAGCTCTTATTGCTTGAACTACAAATGTATACACTAGCAATAACTTTATTTTATTAGAAAGAAACAAATTCATTTTTTTATTGTCCCTATATACTATAAAATCAAGCGACACCAAAATAGTAATCAAATTCACAAAAATATAATAAAGGCAGAATTAAAATCACAGTTATGCTTATGTACTGTATCCCAAAATTGTAGCACACGTTGCTCGAATACTTTATAAATTGTTGTAGAATGAAGGTCAGTAGAACATGTTTATAAGTCTAATTATAAACTTATTATTATTGAACAACAATCACATGACGTGTACAATACAAGTTTATCTTAAACAATGCCATACACCACAACATAAAAATACCCGTAGTACGAAATAGTAAATTACATTTTTTATGTACATATAAGTTTTGGATTATTTTATTCCATAGAGTGATTGATGAAAATCAATAGACAATAAGTTTATGAACAAAATGCCATATAGTTTTCATTTTTGTTGTCTATTGCTAATTTATAATTTATTTATTGGTATTTTATAGTTATTTATTGTTAACACTGTATTTCTTCTTAATAATATCCTTAGCTCATATTATCTATATTATATGGGTTAAACCTAATAATGAAATACATTAATTGTGAATAAATGTGATTTTTTAATGTAAAGTACCACTTTTCAATTGCTATGTACTTTAATAAATTCTATTTCAGAACGGACTGGAAGTAAATTTCTTACTGACGTTACTTTACTGCCAATGTCACTGTCATCAAAAAAGATTAAACTGGAATTGATAGATTATTACTTTCGTAATTTGAAAATAAGTGTACGGTTTTAATATTATCCCGGCAAAATGGATACGAAATATGAGCCTGTTAAGTTGGATTACTCTATCCACAAATGTTCCAGTTACACGACTACTTTTGTACCTGAGTAAGTACATTTTTTCAAATATAATTTTGTCGAAGTATTCATCTACCAGACGCCCGGTTATTTATTTATATCTGTTGATATCCCTTGTATAAATACGTCTTTTTATAAAAATTATATATAGTTAGTAACTTTAGACCCGTTCCTTTTCAATGTATTCTTGCACTTCCTTATTGTTGAATACTTTTATTTTTCAAGCGTAGGTTAGTCTTGTACTTGTCTAAGATTACAATATTGTTTGATTCTATAAATAGAAGTTGTAGATTGTTTACTTTTCATTTCCAGATTAATGTTGTTTTATTTTTTGTAGAAACATTAAGATAAATAAACCTAGCGATCAGTTGTCGCGATGGTTTACAGACAATGGAACTATCCCCCAATATTTAATTCTAAAACTGGATACACCAGCCATAGTGCAGACCATAAAGTTTGGTAAATTTATCAAAGCACATGTCAGTGATCTCAGAAAATTTCAAATATATGGTGGGACAGAAGAAAACATAATGTCCTTGTTATTAACCGCGTAAGTATATTTCATAAATTTTATGTTATGCAAGGTCATTCTGTAGTTACCACTAAGCAAAATGAGTTTAACTACTTTTGTATATGATACTCTTCTTTCTATAAACATACTGAATAATTTGAGAGTTGATTTAAGGACTCTTATTATTAACTAAAATATGGTATCTATCACACTGTCTAATGTTCAGTTATATTGTAACATAGGGAACCCTCTAGCTACATGGACCAATGAAATTCTCAAAGTAGCTGACCATAGTTGGAATCAGAGCTAAAAATTATGCTCAGTGATGAGCTACGGGAGAGCACTATGCCCAAAAGAGACAGGAACTGGCTGTTGGGGATAGGGATGAATGAATGGTTAACTTGGGCATATACAAAGTTTTTATACAGATATGGGTTTAATATTCTACTTTGCACTCATAATTACTACAGTTAAAGATTGATTAAATAGTAACAGTTAACACACCCATCCACAATGAACACAAAATTTTTATCCATTTATTACCCTTCTCCACCTATTTCATATATATTTAATTCTCCATAGGTCAGTATCAGATCTATTTGATTGTAGTAGGAGAGTCTTACTCTCAATCATAACATAAGGTTTCTCTTTAGGCTCTCAACAATATAGCATATTGTACAACTCAACTTAAGCATATTCTACAAAATAGATGCTAACAATGGATGAGAAGTTAAATTACTACCGCTACTCAATCCTCAGGAGTAGTAATATTATGTGTAGCATAATAATCTGTACAAGCTGATTGTTGTAAATCTTTTCACATTGTTTCAGAGGATTAAAAAAGGATAATGTCCCAGAAACATTTAAGCTACGTTACAGGACAACTGAGGGTCTTTATTTACCTATGAGATATATCAAGATTGTGCCAACACAATCATGGGGTCCAGCATATAGCTACACCATTTGGTATGTCGAGCTGCATGGCATAGATCATGAAGGTCTCGTCAATAGAGCACTGGACACAATAAGTTTGGTATGAGATATATTCCTATTTTTATATGTTACTGTAACTGGTTTTTTTATTATTTTGTCATATTATTATACTAGGTTCCTAGGAGGTAGGAGGATTTTAGGAGGTAGGCAGAGGGCACATCCTGTCATGTATTTCAGTGTTTTCAGATCAATGCTTCTACTACATTGATAATTGTCTTCCTATGCACTCCTCAGTTTCACAAACAATTTGTTAACCAATAAATAATTATATTATCACTGCTTTTTATTAACATTAGAACTATGGAATGAATATTTGAAAAATGTGAGAAGCTTTAAGGTACTTGCCCCAACTTCTCATCATCCACCGGGCTTGACTGGTAGAGAATGCCACTTGGCATTAAGTTTGCCCTTTGTTACCAACAATAAAATATAAATAAATCAATATATTTGGTACTTGGTGTTCTCTGCCTACTCTGTGAATGACCTTGAGTAACAATATAATAATAGTAATATTTTCAGATTTTATGTTACAGTTTGGTTATTGCTCTGTTATATTACGTTATGTTAATATAACCATTTATGCTTCAGCAATTGTCTTATTTCTAAATGTGAACCATATTAAACACTCAATAAAATGCTTGTATTATGCTTGGAATGTTTTATCTTATGAACACAAACAATGTTCCATATCTCATAATACTGTATAGATTTTGTTTACATGTACATATATATTTCAATTGCAAGATAAAGTGTTACACATTCTGTTATCAAGTTATTTTAAGTGTTAATTAAATACAGAGATGATGAATGAACCATTATGTTCAGTGATAAAATGTATTGTCATATCTCATTCATATCAGCCTATTCCCATCCACTGCTGAACATAGGCCTCTCCAATAGAACACCACTGAGCTCTGTCTTCAACTCCTCGCATCCAACCACTGCCAGCTATCGGTTCTGCGACAGATGTGACCAGCCTACTGCCACTTCAGCTTGCTTATCCCTTGGGCTATGTCAACAACTTTGGTTCTCTGTTGGATTGCCACGTTTCTGATGCGATCCTTCAGAGTGACACCGAGAATAGCCCTTTCCATAGCTCACTGAGCGACCTTAAATTGGAGGACCAGTCGCACCGTGAGTGTCCACGTCTCGGCTACGTATGTCGTAACAGGTAGGACGCACTCATTGAAGACTTTCGTCTTCAGGCTTTGCGGTCGCGGTGATGAAAAGACTTGACGAACTTTCTTATATACTTATTTCTTATTCCAGCCCCCCGAACAGGTGGAATTTTGAATACGGCACCATAGACCACATTCACTCAGTGCGGCAGATTGACCATGAGTATAATCAGCTCCTGTGCCTAACGTTTGTGGACTATGAGAAGGCCTTTGACTTTATTGAAATCTGGTCTGTTCTGGAGTCCTTGCAACGGTGCCAAGTGGATTGGCGATATGTCCAAGTGCTGAGAGGTCTCTATGAAGCCGCCTCTATGACCGTCCAAGTACAGAATCAGCAATCTGAACCTATCTTCCATCATCGAGGAGTGAGACAAGGGGACGTTATTTCTCCCTAATTGTTCACGAATGCCCTCGAGGATATATTCAAGACGCTACACTGGAAAGGGCTGGGCATAAACGTTAACGGCGAATACCTCTCACACTTGAGATTTGCGGACGATATCGTCATCCTGGCTGAAACTATGCAGCACTTGTAATATATGTTGAGCAGCCTGGCCGATTCTTCTTCTCGCATCGTTCTCCAGATGAACTTGGACAAAACTAAAGTAATGTTCAATGATCATGCCCTCCCGGAACCAATTGCTCTTAATGGAGTCCCTCTCGAAGTTGTTCAGGACTATATCTACCTCAGACAAGTATTGCAGTTTGGTAGAAACAACTTCGAGAAGGTGTTCTGCAGAAAAATACAGCTTGGCTGGGCAGCATATAAGAAACTTCGTCAAGACATAATTATATGGAGTAAAAATTCAAGCTTTGTGGTAGTACTTTGAATATGAAGTTAAAACAATGAATACTACATTGCTTGACCTGCCTACTGAACCCAGGATTTCTTGCTCAACATTTGTACTTGCATTAGAACATAGAGGTAGTCAACAAACCAAGTAGCAAAGACTTGGACAATGTGGCAGATGTACTCTGTCTTTCACTTTCTAGATTCGACCTGTGTCCATCAGTATAATGATGAAAAGGTTGCTATTTGTCATGGTTCTCTCATTGCTTGTTTGTTATAATAAAGAGAAATAATAAAATCATGTGTATCTTGAAATGATGACTTAAAGTTAAAAATACACAGCAATTTTAACTGTTTATTAAATTCAATTATACAAATATGTACATCCTGACTTTGCAAGCTGAAATTGGTATCTGCCATCTGTAGACTGAGGACTGAATTCTTTCTTTATTTCAGGAGAAACTACTTCTTTAGTGATGTGTTCGGTTGCAATGCAATCTGGTTGATCAGATTGCAAACTGGAAATTCAGATTGGTATTCCGGCTGATCCAGAACTACTAAATGTGTACAGGATTGATGAAACTAGTTATACTGAAAATGATACCAGATTAAAATCTCTACTGGTTAATTAGAGAAATAGTATATTCATATTTCTTGTGATATTTCCAGCGCAAAGAAGAAGAAGCAGTGCGAATACTTCTGAAGCACTTGAGGAGACGAAAGTATAAGGACGCGTTCGAAGCCCTGTCGCGGGAGAGCGGCGTCCAGCTCGAGGGGCCTATACAAGCGCGACTGTGGAATGCGCTAGTGGAGAACGGGGACTACAAGCTGGCCGAGGAGATATTCGAACAGGCAGCCAATGGTACCCAATTCATCCATAACCATTCAATCTCATTAAGAGTAAGTTACTAGATATCATCATAATCTTGTCCGAAACTTTTATCATTTCACTATTGGAGTATGGGTCTCCTCTCACAATGAGAACATAATCATCATCAGTATGATATAATTACACTACATCGTCTACAGCTAGATGGATTGATCATCATATCGGATGATTCATTTCATCTGCTACGAATGTCTCTTACAGTTTCTGTATTATCTATTTTGTAATGTTGTTTAATATTTCTAATATGCTGGGAGCAGAGGGCGAGCTGGATTGGTACCAGTCGTGGCTGCCATACGTGCCCGAGTGGCGGCAGCTGTCTCCGTGCTCGGCGGAGGTGGAGGCGCGGCTGTGCTTCAGCGACGCCGCGCCCGCGCCGCTGCGCTCGCGCAACCACGACATTTCGTGCGCGGACTGCGACCCTCGCCTCGACGCCTCGGTCGGTCCTGTCATGTTTGTTCTTATCGCTATAACGTTTCTAACAAAACGTATGCAACATCACTCCTGTAAATCCCTAAGGGGTAGTCAGAGGAGAGTAGTACACTTCCAGGTCTCACCAGTTACATTAAAGTCCCACAAAGAATAAATGGTGAACCTATTGCCATACACTGGGCACAGATCCAGGTTTCTAGCCACTACTAGAAGTTTCTACTAGTTTCTACTAAACGATCTTAATTAGAAAATCCAATAGTACTCGTATTTTACCCGGGATTAGAATCCAGGACTACTCAATCCACAATCGCGCTTTACAACCAGTCAACCAACGAATAATATACAAAACGTGTTCGAGTGCATACATTGATTATGACTCCAGCTTGTGAGTCAATGTAGGCTCCTTGACTGACCGCTGCACTGTTTTCGTCGTAATATTGATTAATGACTTATTCAAGTAAAAAGGTATTACTGGTATTTTCTAAGTAAAGTTATGTTGTAATGATTATGAAGAGGGGTCTTAGCAGGATGCAACATTAAACGGCGGTGAGGCGGTGGAGCCGTGCGAGAAGACCGTCGGCCTCACGCGACCAGGACCAAGAGGTGGCCACCAGCTCGTCGTCGATCCCAATTCGGGTAAATCACCACTAAAATGACCGTTGTTATCGTATATAGAAATGTACATCATATAATTCTAACTCTAATGTGACTATGTAACGTGACATATCATTAGCATAATTTGCCTGCTGATTGGCAACGACCATATTTCAAATCAACTTGAATCGAGATTTGACACACTGCTTCGCTTTACTTAATTTGTCTATTTTCTTTCGTATTTCTTCTATAATACTAGTGTTATTTCTATGACAACCGGTGCTTTGTTACCCTAGCAGACCTATGACTTTAATCTTTCTCATTCTGTGTAAAAATCCGTCAGACTCCAACAGTGGAACAATAAAAGGATTTAACTTTTTTTTACTGGCAGGCACATTATATATGTTCGGAGGTTGGAACGGCTCAGAGGACCTGGACGATCTTTGGTCCTACTCCACAGCAGCTGAGAAGTGGACCCTCCTCTGCCGGCACAGTCATCAAGCCAACGGACCCTCACCTCGCTCCTGTCACAAGATGGTCTTCGACCCGGTACACGAGAGACTGTTCACGCTCGGACGGTACTTGGACAACGTGCAGCGACTGCCTTGTAATATGAACGTGAGTAGTAAGTGTCGGTGTACTCGATCTGATGATGAAGATGATTATAACGCTCATAGTCACACCTAGAGATCTCAGCTTCGGAGCTTTTTATTCTCTAGTTTTATACGATGTTCTAAGAAGTCAAGGTTTGGCAAGGAACGACGCCAAGGAGGGGTACGATTTCTAGAGATTAAAAAACTATAGCCAAATGCAAAGCAAATTTCAGTGTACCTCGCTTGAGTTGGATAACCAACCGTAGCCGCGTGTGTGCGCTCGCACGATACGCTAATAGTACTGTTGAGGCGGCGCGGTTGCAGAGCGACCTGCACGTGTACGAGGTGTGCGCGGGCGAGTGGGCGCTGGTGTGCGGCGACACGGCGGCGGCGGGCGGCCCGCGCCTCGTCTTCGACCACCAGATGTGCATCGACGCCGACACGCAGACCATCTACGTGTTCGGCGGCCGCGTGCTGCCCGCCAACACGTCAGTACACGAACACACGCCTATATGCAGATATTCATACATTTTACTTCCTTCCTAATCCTTATGTAAAAAGGTATTAAAAGAAAAATTGATGCTTTTTATGAAATTCCAGTTTGGTGTTGCACGAAGCTTTATTAATTAAATTCAGTATAGAAATGATGTCGATAACAGTAGATAGTGATAATGTGAATATCATCGCACATGATGTTACCTCCGTGACCGATAAGTGATCGTCCGGCCCGCAGCGAGGAGCAGTCGGCCAGCCCGCAGTACTCTGGGCTGTACGCGTACTACATCGCCACCAACACGTGGCAGCTGCTGTTGGCCGACAATCACGATCTGCCCGCGCCGCAGCCGCGCGTCTCGCACTCCATGCTGTTCCATCCGGTGAGCGAGGGATGAATGAATATTGGATGTGCTTCTACGACATTTACTTTATGAACTTGTACTTCTTCATTATCATTCATTACTTTTAAAATAAAATTAATTAGTCACAAATGAAATATAAAATTGAATCAAATTATTAACATTATTTTAGCAGTGGCCTGGAACAGACTAATAATAATGATGGTTACTCTCGTTTATACACATTTGTAGCTTTAAAAATGCCATTAATACTTTACAGTCTACGTCATGTTAATTGTTTGTACAAAACGCTTTGCAATATGTATTTTAAAATGAGGCAGAGCTGTAAAAGTGATCCCCATAACATATAAGTAAATATTGTTTGTTTACATTTGTACAGAGTAGAAGGAATAGTATTACGGGTTGGTTTTCGACTGCAACGCAATTGGCAAGTGTCAGTGTGAGTGTGATGTGCGGCGGCAGGTGCAGCGGCGGCTGTACATGTTCGCGGGGCAGCGCAACAAGGAGCAGCTGGTGGACGCGTGGTGGTGGGAGGCGGGGTCGGGCCGCTGCGGCGCGCTGTGCGCCGGCGCCGCGCGCGCGCCGCCGCCCGCCGGCTTCACGCAGCGCGCCACGCTCGACCCC
>DWDT01003525.1:0-12195 GCA_018245595.1 Microceris scylla | reverse complement strand
TCTTCTAAAGTCTGTGTTTTGTGAGGTGTCAAACTTTTAAATGCTTCTCCTGAAAAACTACATTTTTGCATAAGTGATAGTGTCGCACCGGAGGTGCGATATGTATATAAAGGGAGATTTAAATAATAATAATAACAATTATTAATAATAACATATTAAAAGAACATGTATATTTATAAATAAATAAGGAGCACTAGAAACATTATTTAGAAGTAGGTACCTAAGATAATAGAATTTGCAATACCGACACCAGACATTTTAAAACGTGTTACATCAACGCAACAGGTAGAAATGTATTTTCTTTTTAATGACAGTGAAACTTCAAAACCTACGTGCAATATAATATGGTTATGTAAATATGACGTCACAATATTAGGGCTACATATTATGTTTGTAGGTCGTCATATACGAGTACAGTCGGACTACCGGTCAAGTGCGCGGCACCGCTCGAACAACAAGCGGGCAGTCGATCAATCAATTGAACCATGAATTGACGGCTAACAATTGGTGGGCGGTGAATAAGCGTTCCAACCGTCCAACTCCGTTTAAATGAAAGCTCTTAAAAGAATTCTGCTTTTTAGTACAGTTGGCTATACGTCCGTGGTTGATATGTAGCTGTTTACAGTATATTGCAACGATTGGGTAACAAAAATATATTATGTACTTACAATTTTTTAACGTATTGATCTGCAACGAAAGCATGATTGGCGGTGACCATCTTCCTACATTAGATATTTATTAGTGTCATATATGTAACATATGAATTTCGAATTTAATTATTTAAAACAGTCCTACCTTTAAAGTTTATTGATATATATGGATTTTGAATTTAGAATTCAATGTTTTGAAATATATATACATCGGTACATTTAATATGGCGGACCACGGATTATTTTTGGCGGGAAATACTATAGCAATAATATCATGTATTTGCAACAATATAGTATGTTATATAATATAGCGGACCCTGGGTCTTCACACACCAGTGTGAAGAGGTAACCGGGATAAACGCTCGGAGGATGATGAGTATGTTATAATATAATATATTGATTTATATCTACATATATTTATCTAGTAGGTACTCTTTATTATTTTCTCGTGAGAAATAGAAATTTACCCTACTATATAAAATTGGCATGAACGAACAACATAACATTTTAGAGAGGAATAACATTTAAGAGCAATATTTTCTACGATCTTAAAAGTTCTCCGGGAAAGTGCGGTGGCCATCTTCGAAATCCTTTTAGTATAAGTCATTCAGTAGGTACTCACATTTGACTATTATAAGGCGTTGATACGATGAATTTATACAGACGTGGTCGGGTTTCTTTTGGTGGCGAGATCTGTGAAGGTCGTCCGTCAACTGTCCTCACAGATACAAATGTGAAATGAGACTCCGTTGAAAAAACTGAAGACGTCTAAAGACTGGTGTGTGCTAGATTCGAAAAATGACAGCCTCATTTTTCAAGTGGTTGCAAGCGCAACTGATGATCAAGAGATTCTGGGTTCGATCGCCGGGTGGGGCAAAGTATTATTCGTTTATTTAACTTATAATTCGTAGTAGTACGGACTCTGGTTTGGTGGTCGGTGTATAGCAATATACTTACGCACTAATACCTAGTACGTAGTGAGACGTATAACATAACTGGTGACTCGTGGTTGAGGATTACACACATCTGGGTAATCATTGAAGGAAATACTGACTTGGAGTTATGTTAAAATATAAAGATTCTCAATGATTACTCTATGGAAAATTTTGTTGCCGTTTCTGAAATGGGTACTTGATAATACAAAGAAGTGTAGGTAAAGACTGATCATGAACGCTTTGGGTGATATTCCTACGATCTGGAAAATCAGTTATATAAATGGGTCCGCGGTGATGACGGTAGATCAAGAATATTGGCAATAGAAAAACTTAGTATCATGATATATCGTTTTAGTATTTATCTTAAAATCACACCAACTTTGTTCATGTGAGGTTTCAAGAACAGTAAGTTGCAGTTTTAAATTTTAATTCCGGAATAACGAGTTTTTAGGTACTTTTTGAAATGCGATGGTGCAGCATTTTCAACCGAATGTCAAAAAAATCTTGTTCTGGTATATTTACTACAGACGTAAATATATAACCGTTAGGAGAAAATGAATTTAGTTTCACGAGTGCATTTAGAACACATGGCATTAACCTTTTGAATCAAAGCTCAAGGGATACATTTGTAAATTTCATTGTTTTATGTATTTATTGAAAGCAACTTCGCATCCAAGTTCTGTATTATATACCTACTTTTGCATTAAAACAATTTCAAAACGGGAAATTGCAAAATAGGAAATTGACAGATTCTATGTAATTAATCGAAAAAAAATACGATTCACAGGCTGGTGCTAACATTTATATTTTTATGTAAAAAAAATCAGTAATAATACTTGAGCGATTACACGATAGATATGGAAGTTGTTCTTACATAAAAACACAATGTTGAGCGCGACTGGTGCAATCTGTGGGTCATTTATTTACTTTTATTAATTTATTTAGTTATTTTTTACGCTGCTAAAATACGTCAGTGAAACTCAAATGTCAAAACGTATCAGAACTTTAACAACTTGCACTGTGGCGTTTTAATTTAATTGAAATAATATATGTACATGTCATGTAAAATTATAATGCAAATAGTTATCTTAAAATTATAAGGACGAATGTAACAGATACATGTCGGGTCTGTAAAGATAAACATAATTTAACAGTAGGTTAATAACTAAGTAATTAAATAATTTAAATTTGATACTTATTACATCGATTGTAATCTTTGAGGAGCGATGGGAAAAAATAATTTTCCCGGAATATACTTTGAGGCTCAAAATTTAATTAAGTTTGTTTGAATCTTCTTAAAAGGTTCGTCTTCCAGTGGAATGTTTTTGTGTAAATGAAAACGATTCCGATAGAAACGTTCCCAATTTTCCTGTTATTTTAACTGTTACGAGAAACGGCGACATCAAAAGCATTGTTATCAAATTTTATTTGTACTTACACTGTTTGTTTACGTACAGGACAACGATGTTACATTGTGTACTATAAAATCATAAGGTTATCGGTATAGTTCGGTGTCATTCAGTTTTTACCTAGAATGTTGACTTGTGACTTATCCGACACGTACGTAGGTGTGGTAGATGGCGCTTATGTTTTTCGCCGCAGAGTGATGCCAAATTTTTTTCGAAAAGTATTTGAAATTTTGCATAATGTTTTTCGTTTGTGCACCATAGGGTATTATTCAATTAACAACCATTTTATTGTGCCACTGTAGAACTGTAGACTGTCACTGTAGCGCAGATGCGGTTTAACAAGCATGTCTACGAAAAGCCTATTTATATTTAACCTTGCTTTGAAGAGTCTAAGCTTATATGATCAAAGAAATATATGCTCTGACTGAGTGTTCGAGTTTTGGACTTCGGGATAATAAACGAGGAACCAGACCTTTCTGAATGACAAAGGTTAATGACCAAATGACCAAAGTTTACCAAACAGGCAAAGGACAGTTTGGAAGAGTTCACACTCATAAGAGAATACTTTGGAGAGCGCTAAGACAAGGGTTTCTCTTTGACGTTTCCCTTTACAGATATATCGTGTGACGTTTAATTTTAAAGCGCATATAACTTTGTCAATGCGAGTTGCGTGACAGGATGTGTTCGCCGTGCCTCGGAATGAGACACTGAATTGTAAGCCACTAGGCTATTAGGCATAATTAATATAAACGATGAGACAATAATAACTGTCAAAAATAGAATCGAGGGAAATAATAATAATTGGGTTATATTTTATTACATAATAAATCATTCAAAGTGCAAAATTTTATACTTATAAAATTAACAATCACTACTGTATCTATCTATTTTTAGTACGCCTGTTTTAAACCAGACAGATAACGAAAATGTTATTTTTTGGCCTTGTTGTTTGCCAAAATAAATTTTTATTTTTATTGTTTACATAAAAAAAAGTCCGGAAATTTTAGTTAATTGCATGTTAATCAAATAACAACGCTATTTTCGTGGGGGAGGTAAAAAATGATGACGTATTATCCTTGTGGAGTGGGTTTAAACGAGATAAGTTTAATGACTGATGGATTCAACTTGTAGTGATAAAACTCCTTTCGTTAATAATTATAAGTTTCATCTGTTTATTGCAGCGTAAACACTGCAATAAACAGATGAAACAGTGATTAACAATAAATATTTTATATGTAGTATATTAAAAGTTCCATGAAGGCGAGCTTCAGTTTTTTGCTTCGTAACTAGCAGGTATATTGTGATTCTTTTCAGTTTTGTAAAGACGCCAATCAACGTTGTCATAAATCATCATTCTAATACACAGACGCTCAAAAAAAGTTAAAAGTGCCGCGAGCGCTCTTCGATTAAATTGTCGCAATGAAATCAATTGATTCTCAATAATCGTTTAGGGGAGGCGCCGCAACGTCATAAATCAGCAATTTTTGAACCGGAGTGCACACCACCGTCTAGCGTCTGCTCAAATGAAATAGCTTCCTTATAGACTAGCAGTTTTATCTATTACATGTATTATACATTTATTTCAGAACGTCGTCTATTCATTATTTTGGTTTCACAGCCCCAGGTTACTTACGAAATAGACAGATTACCGTGAGCCCGATATATCCTTGTACACCTCAGGTGCTCTATCTGCATCCATCACTCTCTTCATACACGCGCGCCGGTTTCGGAGACTTCTCGACTCATTCCTTCTTTATTTATAAAATGCACGAAATGAGATTTCTTTTTCATTTTGATTCTTTCGCAGCGCTTTCTTTTGTATTAATATAATATGTCAGCGTGTTGGCACATGATTAAATATTTTGTTTGATGTAACGGTCTCATATGTCCAATATGAAATCACGTACGCTCCTTTGTGCAACGGTAACATTATTGGCAACGTTTAACACGTTCCTTAATTTGGCTGCGAGGGAGCTCAGAAATGTTTCATTTTGTATTCAGCAGAAATGTTGATGGAATTACAGCAGACGCTATGATGAAAAAGAACAGATTCCTCACATGGAAACGTGTAGAATTTACATGTCGACGTTAGTTGAGTTATGCTTGCCAGCTGTAAGGTAGGATATTACTAAATTGCTTGGATGGGAGATACCGAGGATTTATTACATGTAACATTGTGCGATACATAACATTTTTCTGATGGAAATGGAGCTGATGTTGTTGTTAAAACCTTCTGTAGAATATTAGCCACAGGTAAGGTAACTAAGTGGTGTTAGGGCATGAGGTCAACAAATGTAAAGTTCAGCAGTCTCCGCCACCGGCGTACATCTCTTAAGAGCGATGAATGTAGAAGAAGGGCAACAGGTCTGCAACGATAGAAATATTTGACGCTTGAAGTTCTCAACCTACCTCATAAGGGTTCAGGCGTGATGATATAACAATAGCATAATAGTGTCAAAAGGATTTGCGGAGATTATTACTATTGCTTAGTTAATATGTTCCCAAGGTGGGGCAGAGGGGGTACACAGTAGTTATCCGTCGCGCACGGAGATTAGTATACTAGACCCAACGGAGTGGAAGCCTGCAGTCTAATCTAATAGGCTATGACTCTGTTATTTTTTTTCACTATAATGTTCTTCTTCACTACGATTTATTTTATAATAGCTGCAAATAATGTATATATATAATGGCATCTGGACTTTGACTGTAGTTTATGTGAATTTTTATTTACAGTCCATGTCTCCACTTACAATGAGAGGATTCAGGCCATCGTCGGCCATGCTGACCAAAGGTGAAACCCCATCATCATTAAACCTTACACCTTAGTATTCCCAGCACTGGATTCTCTACCTGTAGCTATGATAAAAGGTTTGACGGTAGTGCTGATTAAAGTTTAAAATGCTTATAGTTTCTCCTTCTCATTTGACTAACAGCTCATTCTCATTAACCCGATTTATTCCACGAACATTTTAAACGTTTTATGTTCCTTTCATATTTGCCCTCGTGCAGTAGTTAAATTTATGCTGCTTTATTTCGGCAACGCCAAGTTGTATTTGCCGTTATATAACTGGGGAGAATTATGCTATTTTAAGATTACACGCGGAAAGTGTGTAAATAGCCTTATAAAATTATTTATTATGCACATAACGAATCAAGCAACGGTGTGAGGTAAGTTAAGGTTGTATAAAGTTACTATGTTATGTGTGAATGGTCCAAATGTCATGTAATAAATAACCTTATATGGAGTGTTTAGTGTGGATTAGCAAAAATATAATAATAATAATTGATCCTTTTTATTTCCTTAATCAAATACTTTCTAAAATGATTGTTTTAAAATTAAGGACTGTTTAAAAGTAAGTACAAGTATATCTATCAATATATACATGTACTATGTGATTGTATCGTTGCTCTAGTGGTTGCAAGCGTCACAGTTGGCAAGAGATCCTGGGTTTGATCCTCGGGCCGCTTAAGTAAGAATTCCCAGCAGTAGCATCGAGTCAGGATTTGTGCTCAATGTATGTGGACAGTCTCTGTGAGAATCCGTGAAAACTATAATTTGATTTTATCTGTTACAAAATGGCAGCAGTTACTGCATTTGCATACATACATAAGCTCATATACATAGGTTGCGCAACCAAAACATGATTCTTCCGGTTACGACTCTCTCGTAATTGGATCTCTGTCTTACGTAAAATTATCGCACATAAGGTTTCCGTTTTATTTATTCACTGTAAACTTGCAACGCGCGTCAGGTCTGTAAGAATTGAGATATTCGGCACTCGGTGCTTTCTGCTCCCTCCGCAACACACCTAGCGTGACGATCTGAGGATTATAATTCTATACCTAAATATAACTTTATAAAGTTATAAGCATCATTGTTGATTGTGTAATTGCATCATCTCTAAATAGAGGATACGGTAACGTGCATGTGTACGACGAGTAAGTATATAAAAGTTATGAATAAAGAAGGACTCGTATTTCGGGTTTGTACGGACTCAGATATTGCCACTTGGTGTGTTGGCGATAGATAGGCTCTGCCAATCCCTTAAGAATTCGCTTTTGTTTTGTAAATAATTTCCATATTCAATGGCTATCGAGCATAAACAAAATAACATTTCCAAAAAATTGTTTTCTTTATTTGCACATGGAAATTGTCTTCCTTAAAACTTAAGGTACATACATATTCATGTGTGTGTCATTATAATGTATAAAAATATTCACAAACAAGGTTTTGCATATATAAACAATCTATTTTGGATGTTGGTGACTTTGAACTGAAATAAATTATCCGGACTTTTCAATTGACCTTATTACGTTCAGTGAAATAGCTGCTCGAATGAAAAACCGTACATGCGAATATGACTTTAGCTTCCAGTCAGCAAAGCTTAACTTTGACCGTATTTTTGCGAATGTCAAGTATTGGTGGAAATTTGAAATGCAAATGAAATGCTAAATAATGCAAACGTTTCTTGTGTTTTTTTAAATTGAACGTTTAACTGACAGTTTGCTGTCTCTATGTAAATGTATGTTATGTGTAAATTGTTAATCTATATAACATGTACATACCGCTGTGAAATGTCATCAACATCAGCTTGTTCGCTGCTGGAAACAGACATCCTCTAAGGGGTTTTTGCCCATAATCCCCACTCGGATCATGCGGGTTGGGGGTTCGGAGTTCACGACTTGTTCTACCGCCTTTTTTTTTCTCTTTTCTCTTAGTACACCCTGGTTTCTCGGGAACGTATTCTTGCTCCACCCCGACACGGGTAATGTAAAATGTATAAACGATTCTCGTGTGTAGAACTTGTAATTTTTGTGAAATACTTGTATAAATAAGGAAATGACTAAACATATTGCATAGTGTATTGGAGTTACAATTATATATCTATGCAATTAAATTCTTGTAACAGTCTCAAATTAGCACTGTTATGATAAAGTTTAATAACTTCACGTGTACGTGCTAATGGAGTATGATCTAAGCAAGGTGCTTAAGCTTTAATTAATTATGAAATATACGTAAGTACACCGCGCAGAAATCGACTTAACATTTGCGAGAAAAATGGTTCCGTTCCCGCCACATGACTCGCCTGCCTCCACCTACCGCCTTCGACGCATCCCCTGAAGTAGCCATTACTCTTGCATTGGTTCTTAGACACTTTTAAATAATAAATATATTAGCCACGCGTAGCTAGACCCCTTAGGGGAAAATCTGAGGGTTCATTAAGGTATGGAAACAGAAAATTCTGTTGGCGGCAGTAATTACGTAATATCCGATTCATAATCGTTGTAATTCTGTAAAGAATTTGTCTATAGAACAGTTCTATAATAATTCTTGGTTTGATAAAGACTAAACTTCTTATTTAAATAATGAATGGAATTTGAAATTGTTATTCTCTTATTGATACTTTTATAAAAAAAGTGAGCAGGGGCAAAGAGATATTAATGAATTATTTAATGATCAAAATATATTGAAAATAATATTCTTTAAAAGTATAACAAAGATAATTAATATAGTAAATTATTAACAAAACTATTAATGGGTAGTAATTACTAGGCGAGTCCAGAGAGCGATGACGCTCATTACATTAACCATTACTCATCATGTCCTTCAGTGAATTGTTAGAAGCTGATGATTTACATATTATATTCCTTACTCCCAAGGTTCGTGACCATCACCATCGTCAAGCTTTTTGTATATCAGGTCGCGCCATGTAGTTGTGTCGTTATCAGTATGTCTCAGTCCATTGCTGGGCATAGGCTTCCGTACCACCTAACCGGGGGAATAAATGTAGTGGTGTGAATAAGCTACACTCGTAAATGCATAGACGAGTGATATTAAAATTCAATGAACCTTTGCATGAGCTGACATGTGTCATGTAAACAGTGTCGGTAGCATCATTGTATGAATAACACAGAACACGCTGACAGGCCCAGTTCGAACAATCGATTCTTATATTATTGATTCCCAATTTGCCTGTCAATCGATACGCTGAACTGGCATATATGTACATGGCCAATGTGGGTTTTCCATGTAAATGAACTGAGGTTTTAACTGGAATTATTTGATTCTTTTAATAAGAATTTTCTTTATGGTTAATAATAATTTAAGATTGGCAATAGGCTCATCCTTTATTGTATGAAACGTAAATACAGGCGTGATGTTATGACGTGTAAATTAAGGTTTCCATTATATTAACTGTTAATATTGGCTCTTTATAAAAACTATGTTTATTACGTCATTTTGCACTTTAATGAAAAGACTAATAATATATTTTTTGTGCACTAATATTTGGCTGTAATTTTCCGATCGGCTTTGATCGTGTGTAGTTTTCTGTGTATGTGTGTGTGTGTTGCTTCTGTGTGTGAGTTCCCGTACACGATATTTAGTAACTGCTGCTTGCAGAGTAGTTACTACGTGGTCTTATAATGGCATTGTAATAAAAAATATATTAGTAATAAAAATCGATATGTCAAGAACACGATGTAACTTGGAAAATCTATACCTAAAAGATTTTTTTAACTAAACGACTTTCTTAAAAGGTATTTCTTCGAAAATGGAAGTAAAAGGTACAAATATACAGCAATGAATACAGATATACAATAAACATAGATAAAATGAACAAAGGAGAGTCGGAATCCCGGGGATTTAGGGATTTCTGGCTGATTTATTATAAGTTTCTTATAAGGAATGTTTTAGGGAGGCAGGTCCGCTTTGATGTGTCTCGGAACACAAAAACATTTCCGAATATATCCCGGTACGGTTATGAATAAAAGATATTGCCCAGTAAAGTCACGAGCTTACAAAGGGCTAATTCCAATTTACCTAAGGCACTTTACGGGCGCTGAAGTTGAAATGGATTCGCGCTGAAAACGACTGGAGTTGTTCGTTTTACAAACTTTGCTAAGAATGCCTCTGTGATGACTTATGCGTCGAATCGTTTACTGTTCACACTGGAGCTATGTATATAAAGTCAACAAATTTCACTTTCTGCAATGATTTTAACATGTCACTATCGAATAATCGTAGTCTCTGGAACGGTGTGTATATGAAGAATGATGAACGTGGGAGAAACACGTAAGGTCTGGAGTGATAAGGATATTTGGCACTCTGTGCCCTATGCCTACCCCGTACGGTACCTGGTGTTATAGTAATAGAATAATAATAATACGGTAATATTACTCAGAGAAACATTAATTTCGGAGCTGTGTAGCCGCAAGCAACGTATTGTGTTTTCTCAGGCGTACGTACTATTCATTTATCATCATTTAAGGTCCTGTGTTCCGTACCTAAGGGAGAAAACGTCCATATTTACCAGCGTCTCTCTCGAGCTTCGCACTCGGTTTCGATCCAAGTATTTCCAAATAACATTGTTTTATTATCAATTAAGACTAACATTTGTCCTAGATGGTAATTTATTTATTTAATACGTCACCAACATTCTATACACTAAAATATTTTTTGTAGTTAAGCCCACAGTTGCAAACGCGGGTTAGTTCCCGTTAGGTGCCAGAATTGTTTAGGCGACGATGACACTATACATCGCTTTAAAAATAAATATGTTATGAAAGTATTGAATGTGATCGAACCCACTACTCCTGGCTCAGCGGCCAAGTTATTAACCACTGTACCAACACCAACAGGCCAATCAGATATGTTATCAGATAGTAAATGTTAATACACATGAATGTACATGCCTGTACGGTATCAAGGATATTCGCGAAACGCTTGACCTAGACATCGACCCCACGTATCGCTTGCAAGAGTCCATGAACTTCACATTAGGTTCACATTTACGTTGGCTACTTAAGTAACATAACGTAATACTCTTTGCCTTATCGCAATACAATATTTTGTACCCCATTTAAATATATTAGAGGGATGAAGGGTAGGGGTTTTTTATTTTAGGACTACTTTGTGAATGGTTTCATTTGTATTTACTTATTTAGTAATTGTTGCTCATTTTCAGTCTCAAATAGGAGAGTAGATTATTGAAATATTATTTAAGGTACCTATGTATTTATTTGACAATGCATCACGGGGATGAGATCTACGAATGAAGATCTGACGAATGTAACGTTTTGAACTTGTTCTGTACCTACAGTAAAATACAGATTATTTGACCACCTATTTATAATTAATTTGGTTCTAGATAAATTATGTTTAGAAAAATCCACTAGTACCCGATCCGGGATTTGAACCCAGGACCTCCCGTTCGGCAGTCACACGCTTGCAACCACTCGACCAACGAGGCAGTAGCAGTAGTCGGATTTCTAGTAGTGACTCGGAGTCATATGTGCCCGGTGTATGGCAATAGGCTCACCACCTATTCCATTGTGGAACTTAAACGTAACTGGTGAAATGTGAGGGTGTATTACACCCTTCTGCCTACCCCTCCGGGAATTACAGGCATGATGTTACGATGATGACAGTGTATTCATGTCTTAAATTCTTAATACCTGCAATAATTACGTTTACAGTTATATTTAGACATAAGTCTGGTTATATCACTAACCGTGTAAGCCGATTAGCGTGACGCAATACGGATTTATACATAGTTGATCGCATTGTACCGGGATGAACTTGTTACTTGTTCTTATCGGTTGTGCGCTATCAGCGTGTACCAGGCGTTATTATCAATCTCGTCATTAATAGCGGTCACGCAGTTGTAATAATTATATTATACATTTAATGGCGTAATATAACGTTTTTATAAGTGCAATGGCTACTGCTGTTTATCAGATATTAGTCTATTATATAGTCGATTAAAAACTATACATAACACCGATATATTATGTTGTGTGTCGTTATACATATGTATGTAGTAATTACCAGTAGAACAACGCGCTATAAATTTTCTGATCTAATATCCGTAATAGTTATTCTATTATTAATGTATCTAATAATAAATATTATGCTCTAGCTAACGGCTGCTCGATGGTTGTGTTGTTCCCCGGTGTATAGACTAATAGCTATTTCATGGTTAGTTGCTTTAAAAATATTATTTATGTTGTTGACTGTCTTATTGATCTAGTGGTTGTAAACGCGCCTGCTGGACTAGAGATCCCGGGTTCAATTTTCGGGTCAAGTACTATTGAGTTTTTCTGATTTAAAATACCTTGTAGCTTGGAGTCTGGATTTGTGTCCATTGTATGACTGTAAGCTTTCCCATATTCCATATCTATGTCCTACGTAAGAGGTAA
>DWDT01003524.1:0-12197 GCA_018245595.1 Microceris scylla | reverse complement strand
TTTACTATTAAATGTTTCGTGAGTGTTTATACACATGATTATAAATGTACCGGCTTAACTCACGTACGTTTTTCAGGGTGGCCCGACTGGTTTCGGACCTGTACGAGGTCCTACCTCATGAGCTCCCGGCGCTTGCAGCGAGTTCGCGGCGGAAACAGATTTTAACCCTCTAGTTCCAAGAGGAGACCCGTGTACAACAGTGGAACGACAAAGGGTTAAAAAACCGTTTAATATTTCCATGAAAGGTACTAATGTGAATTTATGTACGAAAAGCCCATTTCACATATTACACATGTAGATATTAGTGTTAACCCTGCTTGCAGATTATTCAAGAAGTTGTCTTAGTAAGTCACTTTAACATGATAGTTGTAACTTTGTTAATTGTCCAGTATCTGAGGCCGAGTCCCAAAGGACGCCGGTGTACGACATCAGCATAGGGCTTTGCTCTGAGCAGAGTTTGACCTTGGGGAACACAGAATATTCCTGAGACTATCTTTTATTAAATGCTAGTTAAATGTTATGCCTGCAGTAATTAGCCAATGGAATAATGTTAAGGACGATTGCATTTAATAATAATAAATACAACCTAAGGGTCAGATACAGTTACCTAAGTCAGGGGAAAGTCCATTATAGATACAATTTTATATCTAAGAGCGTAATCTTTCAATGATTATTGTAAAATGTATTTCACGAATTGAATAAATTATAAGGATTCATATAAGCGAAAATAAGCCTAAATATAGCAATGCATCTGTTAACTGCCTTAGATAAATTTTAAATCTCATGACGAGTGGAACTATGTATTTATTAACAGGTTGATTTCGTTAACACTTTGAGAAAATTCAATAAATAGGTGTGTCCGAAAATTACAAACTTTACAAACTCATCTTGTGATGTAAAACGATTTTAAACGTAGACAGATTATATTATTATTCTTTATATATATGTATGTATATTTTCATTTTATATTTTACACTGTTTACTTCGAGCGTCGTCGACCTTGGCGGCTAATTTAATTGACACTACACGTATAATGTGCCGGTAAACAGACTTTTTACGTTAATTATATCCACACACAAGACGACGTTTGTGCATCCCATTTGACAGAATATCATTTTTCTCAGATTAATAAAATCATAGAAAATGCTGGGATTTTTATAAAGCGATATTTGCAACAATTATAGTTTAAATCCGCGTGATATTGTTTATGAAGATATATAAAATTATCAAAAAATATTTGTCGGTTTATTTTTCCTATTTTTGTTTTCATATGGTATGCACCCGTAATTGGAGTGACTCTAATTGCTTGGCATTATGTACTCCATTATCAAAATGTAGTAGTGTTTAGTTTGTTAATGCAATGTCTAAACAAACAAAAGTAATAAACACTACATAAACTTCATAGCAATATTTCCCCGAAAAGGTAGGCAGAGAAATTTAATAAGTTCCATCGTATCATCAACCATGGTATACGTCCCACCAAAAAATAAGGTAAACCGATTACCATACTTCAGCCATTAATCCAAACTGAGAGTTACATACTAATGGATATTTAAAATTAGAAAAACCAAATAATATTTTAGAAGTAAAATAATAAAAAGAATTGAAAAAAAAAACTGCCTTCCCACTGCCCAGTGCAATACAGCGACAATATCAGCAAATAATGAGTTGATGCGTAAGTGGTAGCAGCTTTCACATGCAGCGCGGCGCCCGTCCGCGAGGACGGTGCGCGCCGCGGTGAAAGCGATCTGCAGCGTGACTTCACTGCTATACCCTACGCTCCATTGCTCTCACAACGACAACACACTGTCAACAACTCTTACTGTCCTAAATGAAAATCTTATCGAAGTTGGAGTTAACTGCCATCCATCAGCCTTTTTAAAACCACTGCTAGAAATAGAGCATACCCAATCGGCTACATTCCATTCAGTCTTGGGAATTCTGTATCCAACGGAGTTTTCTCAAAGGATTAAGTTATTAAAGGATGTTTAAAATAATATTACATGGAGTATGATAGACAGTTTCACATGTTCACAACTTGAAGCTGTGTTAAGTAACACAGTAATCGCTTGTAACGACCCGCTCACAAACCCGTTAAGGTATCCATACAAACTTAGGATCGTTAGGTGGCCGAACCCCACACTGTTTGCTTCCCAGACAAAAGGTCAAGATGTAAATCAATATTATCTACTATTTTAAAAACAGACTAGATATTTTAGAGCAATATACTTCCCATGTTTCTTCATAAAAGCAATAAATGGATAGTTTTTTTCCTTTCCGTTATTCTTAATAGCAATAAAAATACAAGGTTATTATAAGATCTGTGCCATCAGAGAACTGATTCTTTTCAACTGCAGCGACAATAATATAACATTTTTTATTACAGTTCACGATCCTTTCATAAACAGTATCTTTCAACTTGTATCTTTCATAAACAAGACCCGTCAACATGCTAGGCTCATTTGCGACCATTTACAACCGACTCATTATCATCAACAATCATCATACGTTCCCATTGTAAATCACGGATTTCCTCTCAAAATGTGAAGGGTTAAGGCTATAGAAGCACACGCTGGACAAGTCCATGTACGCAGATTTTACATGTCTGAGAGATTATGGATAACTCTAAAGTATCTCGGCAAAAAGATTTGTGTGTTGCAATCGCATCTCATCGCGCTGTCATGAAACCTGAAGGGTTTATCATCTGTCTAACGTGTGCGCAGAGCCTCTCGTGTTCATATGCTCTTATACAATACTTATGCGAAATTATATAACATTCACGACGTTATACCCGCGTTAGTTATATGTCGACGTTGGGCCATTGGTACTTACTTCACTTACCGGTTACCTGGCTGAATGTAGGAAGTAACAAAGAAGAATTAGGCTCAAATGTCATAAGTCAACGTCTGCTAATGAACTCTGCGAGACTATTACCTCAACTTGTATTGTGCTCTCATCAAATGCACGGTCACAAGTGAAAATACAATACAACTTTAAAACATAAAATTCATTAAACTTTCGCGAGGAGGATAACTATATCGGCTTTACGAGTAATTTAGAGAATATCCAACTTAGTACTTAACTATTGAAACGTAATCTTTAACTACATACTAAAGATGTACTGTTAATTAAAGTAGATAACAATAATATTAAAACATTAACATTTTGATGTCTAATAGTGCCTCTACAAGTAACAAATAAATATAAAAGTGCGTAATTGCATAATTAATTGCCAATCGTAATGACCATTAACATTCCAATTTCAAATAGATTCGTGACTTATTCTGAACCGGCCACTTTCTGTGTATCTCCTTTTCTTTTTATTGATGTAATGTTTGCACTCTGTCTATGCAACATAACAAACTCTCGTGTGGAAAATGTACACAAAAGAGTAAGTATTTATTTTTTATAACTTCTATATTGTATGTTAGTCTTTCCATATTACTATTTTAATTGAAGGATCGGGCTTAATGACGACAAATACAAATACGTTTAAGATATAAGTACCTACATACTGGATTGTTATATGTCTGTAGTGCGCTTTAATTTTAAGTTTTAGTTTTAATTTCTGTAGTGGGTTTCTTTTTTTGACTTTTACTATAATATTAAATAAAACAATCTTTACTTTATTGTGATCGTATATCATACAGCCTAAAGCAATAAAAAGTCTTTACGTTACGTACCTGCAGTTTTTCCTCATCAATGTTTGACTCCGCGTGGTTCAGAGTGTCATCCTTGAGCAAACTGCCAGGTGCGGGTACCGCCGGCTGGGGCGCGACCGATGCCGACGCAGAGGGCGCTGGCAGCGCGGACGGGGGCGGCGCGTGCAGAGCGTGCGCGTTATGGATTGGCAGCGGTTCGTCCTGCAAAACAAAAATGTCTGGTATAAAAAAAGTGCAATAATTCCAGTCCTCCTACTTTTTTCGACCCTTCAATCATTCCTTTATTGGACACAGGTGTCCTCTCAGTATGAGGTACGGGTTGGCCGATTTCACGCGGCTTAGAGTATATTTTTTTCCGTGTTGCGTTCGATTTGTTTATATATAATCTAGCCCCCTAGCAAACATTCAAAAGTGGATTAAGTAAAAGATCAGGTCACCAACGCCTATGAACATTAGCAACATCCAAAGAAAGACCAAGGCGTATCTGGCTATGAAGGAGAGCTCTCTTTAAAGCTTTCTTGTATATCTCCATAATAATGCTCCGGGAATACCTCAAATGGAAACTTACATCATATGTTAAGCGTGCGCGGGAAAAAGAACTGTGTCAACCGAATTAACTTGCAATAGAATGCACACTTAATGTTCATACAGGAAATGCTCAGAAATCTTTCAGAAATAAAGAATGGACATTCATATTGGAGGCACCAAATTCAGAACTATATACTGACTAGACACCCAGTCTTAGTAAAGGAATTCGAATATACCAAATTTTAACTCAACCTAAGTTCACGTTCATAACCATAGACGTAATAATCACGTAACTAAACTGCCAGACGTCAAATCGAATGACCTTCCACGTAACAAAAGCGACGATTTACAATACCGGACTTTACTCATTAAAATATACTTATTTTCAACATCAGTCGTATTGAAAACTTCAGTTTTTTTATTGAGGTACTTATTTATGTATGTGAAAAAAGTTTTAGTCAATATTAATGTAGCATAATAGCACGCGTGTATTTTCCCGATGGGGTAAGCAAAGGAGTGAAATATCTACTCCCTCTTGTAACCTTATATTATACGTCTCTTAGAATAGGAGATGAGAATGTTGCCATACATCGAGCACAAATTCAGTCTTCAAGCTACGAGTTGGAAATTTTCAAGTTACAAAAACCCAATGTTACCGACTTTACTGACCCCGAAATAGAACCAAAGACCTCTTGCACAGCAATCGTTCTTATAACCGCTAAACAACGCGGTAGACAAGATTTAATTCGTATGATTGATTAACAAAAATTTATAAAGCCTTTAGAAATTAACAACGATGTTATGGCTGCTTATTTGACACATTTATTTATTTAAAAATAGAAAGAATATGGAAAAAAGCATGCCAAAATAAAAAAAATGGCCGTCATCAATCCAACTACCCTTATTAAGAACCTTACATCGACTAATTCATATAACATTTAGCAGGAAATACTTAGTTCCAAACATTACATATTACGCTCATCAAATTTTACGTAACCATATAAAACCAAGTTAGCGCTCAAATACAGGAAATAGGTTGTTTCCACAGTCATAAATTACAGAAATATTCATTATATCTTTTTTTTATAACAAAAAGATCAATGCCATTGGTTGATGCTTAAATTTAACTAACGGTATGTACCCTGTACGATCTTACACGTCCATATTGGGTTTTAAAGTATGGTAAAACTTTTTTTTTCTAGAAGAGCCATTTTCATGTTTCCGCTTTATATTTTTGTCTAAGTGTTTGCAAGGTAGATTAATAAGTGAAAAAAATCTGCTTTCCAACTGCACGTAATATTATTGATATCCAACCAACACAGGATTATTTACCTATTAGCAGTCAGTTGTATGTGCAACATGCGATGGTTGCGTCACCTTGATAAGAAAGTTCCAAAGTAGATTTTTCGTTCAAAAGTCAATTACCCTTTGTCTGTATTTCATGAATGATGAAAGATAACTAATGCATGGAATGAAAATCAATAATATCACTTTTTGGACGACGAATTTTAAAGTCTTTACACTAAAATCAAACATTAACCTGCAAAAGATCTTAAAATTTCCGTTATATGAAAGCCTTATGCAGAAAAATCTCTATATAAGTTAAGTTTTATAACTACGACACGTAAAGACACTTCCGACAGCGCTCCGCTCACTTTGAGCGCAAAAGTCATCTAAGTACTCATCTCAAAATGGCGGATGCCTTCGCTTGGAAGCAATCTGTTACATAACCTTATGATGCACGTACCTAATACGTGCTTAAATACATAGTTGCAGGTATATATGTACACACAGTAACACAAACCTTCACGTTATTGTTCACGATAATTGCGGTGTTCTCACTACATAATGAGATAGTTGGCGACTAACAGTCTTGCAAACGTAAAAAACATGCACAGTAGAGGTGCAAGGTTATCTCGCTACGTGTTCGCAGTACCTACTGACTCAATGACTTGTTAATTGTACCTACCCACTCAGCTACTGCTTCATTATGCGCTTATATAACCTAGGTATGTACGTATGAATAAATGACGAGAATCACGGAACTATTTTCATTCACTGCATCCAAACTTCATTGTTTAAATAATTGAACGTTAATAACGCTTGGGATTGAGTCGCTTTGCGCAGTAATTGAAGCTATATCGAGATGTAAAATTAATGGAAACTGTTTATGGAAGCGAGTACAATCTTAATAGAAATTGAACATGAAATGTTTAAAACGTGTCCAACTACGTCCGTGTTTTCGTTGCTTTTACTGTGTACATGAAAGTTTTTCTAATCTAGAGAGACAAGAAGTGATATACTCCTGCCTTGGACTGTTCAGAGCAAGAATGAATAGGCTTTTACTAAGCGGACACGCTCCATCTTTAGACGCAACTAACTGCCCTTTCCATCAGGCTAGATCGCGAATTAAAGTACTATCCTACCATATAATTATAAAAAGTTATTTTTTTTTTTTGACAAAAGATAGTCGGTGATAGATCTTAGTGTACACATTTCAGCATAAAACGATTCAGCAGTGTCAGTTGTGAGGGAACAGCGGAGCAGCGGAGCGCGGAGTGTTCGCGACCGCAGCCGATAGAAAACGGTGATTACGTCGCCAACACAATTGTCGCATTGCGCGCTCCGCCCACTGCACTTTTACTGGTTTTACGAAACGCGCCGAACGTTTACAATACTTATTGCGTGGAGCCGAGCGCCGTTGCGTGATACTTGCCGAATGACACTTACATAAAAACACAGAGCCCGGAGTGTGGAGTCGTTCCCGGTGTACGGTACTAGGTTCACCGCATATTCGTATAGAATGACTATTATTTAGACTAAAACGTATTTTAACATAACATTAACAGTAACATGACCGACGTAACAACTAACACTAACTAATGTAAATATAAAATAAAAAACAATGGACTGCCTCGTTGGTCTCGACAAACCACTCGTGGTTGCAAACGCAAGTGCCGATCGGGAGGTCCTGGGCTCAAATCCCGGATCGGGTACCTACTATTGGATTTTTCTAATTTACAATTTCTAGTAGTGACTCGGAGTCTGGAGTACGGTGTATGGCATTAGGCTCACCACCTCTAGTGAACTACACTCCTCTGCCTACCCCTTGGGCGATTAAAAGCGTAATGTTACATTTGGTTGTGTTATAACAATGTTTAAATGATACATCACTTGTGTTTCTTTGAATATTCATCGAGGCGTTATAGGAAAATGTTTATCGGTAGGTACAATAGCTTGGATATGCGGAAGCTTAGTTTGTTCGTTCTGGCGCATAACTATTACAGAAACATGAGACACTTTAAAAGACTAAAACTATTAAAAATTACGCTATTATGAGTATAATTTTTAAGAATATGACATTTCTACTTTTTTGTAACGTACCTACATTAGCAGGAATGTTGTTACCGGACTTTTAGCCCTTGTTACATATTTTCGCACTCAATTCTTAATTTAACAATTATAATAAGAAAAAAGTGATAGCTAAGCTAAGTTAAGAATTTAGCCCCTCACTTCGGGGGTGCTCATTACAAAAGTGCGTATTTAATTTTAAATATCACTTGCTAACGGTGAAGGAAAACATCGTGAGGAAATCTACACACCTTAGGATTTATAAAAAAAAAATTCTTAGATGTGTGAAGTCTGCCAACCCGCACTTGGCCCACGAGGCAGACTTTTGCCTTAACCCTCTCAATATGAGAGGAAGCCCATATTCCAACAGAGGAATTACAGGTAATGGGTCGATTTAATATGATATAGTATGTAACGCCGTTCTATTTTACTGCTCATTTATTAAGTATAGAATATTAGCAATCAAAACCTAGAACGTAGCACTCGATGTTAGCGCTAAATGGTAGTCAAAACAAAGAAAACCCTTAATTTAATGTTGGAATATAGTTTGTAGCGAATTCGGGGTACGTGAAACGAGTACCCGAGGTCAATAATGACAGTGGACCAGCAGTGGGTGGACGGATGTGGAAGACGAGCGGTGCGCGTGCGCGGGAAATCGCCCACTTCCGCCCGCTGGCCACGTGGACGCGCGCGAAGCAATTATTTCATGTGACCTTTCTAGGAATTTTTTATACATTTCTATGTCACAAACGTTGCTAAAAGGTGTACCTACCTACCTACCTTTAACATTTTTATATATTCCCGTGTCACACACTGCTAACACGTATTTATGCCTACTGATTACATGGCCATACTTTTCCATTTCACATACATTGCTACCTATTTATGTTTTAGTTACAGAAAAAGAATTACTATTTTTTACTTGTCTCGAGTTCGATTATACGTGTTACGTTTTATTTTTGTTTAAAGCTATTAATAAAACTATGGGCTGTTTCACGAACTTTATTAGGTCGTATGTATTTCTTCCCGTTCAAAACAAACAGTTAATTGAAACAATCGTTCAGTAAACTGGAAACGGGCAAACTTTGTTGTATTAAAACTAAATTAGCTTTAGGGAGAATACGTGCAAAACTGCGATGCATACATTTATGCATGTTGAATGTTTAACATTCCTCGTATGAAAATATTATGATTAGGAATGCATTTCGTATGGACCTGTTAACCTCAGTGCACTGTAAGAAAAATGAAACGAAAGTAGAATATCAGGGTATCATCAGACAACCAGTCGTTCAACTCATACAAATTCTAAAGCCGACAGTCTCGCTTATTGTAGTCCAATGAAAAAATATCGGTCATGTCTAGAAATAGCAAAAGTATTTACATAACAATGAAATCTTGTACGGACTTCTGCATAAATTGAGGGCTATTGTTAAGATTGAAAAGTCATCACTAAGTGAAACCCGCTGACGGTGAACCATAAAAAGAAAGTTTGCGATACTTGTTATGGAAACGATAAAAATTATTTGAAACAAATTTCTAACACATCTTTTAAGCATATGATGTCGGGTATTTATTACCCCACTGATTGTATTGACAAAGTCGGGATTTGTAGCAATTATATAATTGCAAACAAAGAAACTATTAGCCATAATTGTGAATAATTCGCAAAATCGTATACAGTTATAACATCAACATCGTCACTGTTTCTAAACGATCCTAAATATCTAACAAAAAGTTAGGCACAAACTACACGAATTACCGAAAATGACCAATAAATATTATAAATGAGCACCTAATTGCATCTGTCTGGTAGTGTCACATCAAACAAAGGTCCGCAGCGGGCCAACGGCGCGGAGAGCGTGCGAGTCACGCCATCAAATTGGATTTTACCTCAGTTTGTCTTTAACAAAAACAACATTTTTGGGAGCGAACCTTTTCCCCAAAATTCCTCTACTCATTTGCACCCACAGAATAAAATTTGCAATTATTTTATTTCTATATGTTTTAGTTTGTGTCGGTAGCTACAATGACGGCTTCTGGTTTCTAGAGCCGTTATATAAATACCGTTGGCGCAATATTGCCAGTTATTTACTTAAAAGCGTCATAAAAATCTACAAAGCGTAAATTGCGACACTTTCACTGGATAATTGTCTCGTAATTGCTAACATTGTGTAAGGATCTACAATATAAATATGGCAAACCACTGTTTAAAAACTGATTTTTCACAAAGAACGCTCGTCACGTCGTGTCGCTAGAAGCTTGCCTGTTTTCGAGCATCAGTACATATTCCAAACATAATTGTCTCGACCTTGTATGTTTGCTTGTCCATTTGTGTGATTAAAAATCGGAAAATACATAGAATATTTTGAGACGTTTTTATCACGAGTAAGTTGTCTTGATAAAGTTTTAAATTAATAAAAGTTTAACGTTAATCCGTAAAGCGACGATGATAAATAGATATTATTCATTCGTAAAAACTATAGAGCATATTTCTTATGTCCTCTATTTCGATGGAAGAATGTGAATGGATGGATGTGCATTAAGTTGAAATAATTCCTAGAATTCGAGCTGTATCCTTGCATACGGATCTACAGCAGTTAAAACTTTATGCAAATTTTAGTTCATTCGTTCTTCTTCAGTAATTGGCAAAAAAATCCGCGACAGCATATTTATTTATACTAAAAAATAATTCGCATTACTAAAAATCCTAAAAAAAAAAAAACAAAAACGCCATTTTTGTATAAGAACTAAGGTTACACAAATGCAAAAACGACCTCTTCGAAAGATCTAGAATATATTTTCCGTTAACTCTAAAAACAGTATCACACGGAAACATTAATAATATTTGTGTAAATATTCATTTATAATACATAGGTGTCTCACAAATAATGTCGGTTTTCATCAGTTTTATAGTTGATATGAGATTGTTGAAACGAATTAAAAACTAAACACTAACTGCAAACACACATAAGTACCTACTTGACGTACGAGTAAGTAATCCACTCCAAAACAGTATCGTGTGAGCGAAACCGGTTTGGTTAGACCTTACCAGGTTTTCAGATCACAATAATGAATAATATGTTGATTAAGTATTTTTTTGCCTTGACAACGTCCCACAAAATTTTCGCAATTCGAATATAGATAACTACGACTGCATTGTTGTCGAATAGTTGTTATTTTAGCTAAATAATTCAAAATACTGTAATTTTGTCATCAATTTAAAGAATACTTAGAGGACGAAAAAGCATCACCCAAAATATGTAATGATAACCTAATTTCTGGATATGTGAGGTGATTTGAATCAAAAGCTTTAGAAAAACATTTTTGACGCTATATTTGTCGACAACATAGAGAGTACCTATCTGACATGATTGTATTTGAGTCCACAGGAGGCAAGACAAAGGTAAATCCCAGTGTGACGCTGTCACTTTATCGTGTACTATATTCCCGGCGACAATTTCTACGTCAAATCGGATCTACATTTTCGAAATGGTCTATCAAAAGGTATCAAATAATCATGTTTTTGAAATGTGCCAACAATGTAAAAAAAGTAATTCCTATTTCTTTAAAAAGTTAAAATTCTTTTTAAAATTTACAACATGTGTAACTTTCCTTTATGCGCCTAAATAAATTTGTCCTTTATATACCTATATCATCCTCTATATAATTCTAAAGAGTTTACACGTAGATTAAATATTGTAACATTTTTATAACCCTATCATCACCGGTCTGTCATGGTCCACAGCTGGACAAAGGCCTCCTTAAATATAGGTCTCCTAAAATCTTGATTTTTCCCAAACTCCACACTCTCAACATACGGATTGGATATCTATATAACTTCGGAATTCCTTTAATAAAAACAGCACAAAAACAAGAACACTAAAATCCTAATTTGTTTGGCTATACAACTAAAAGAAAACAGTAGGTATCATATATACTCTTAGTACCTACACATAACAAAACTATCTAACAGCAAACACTAATCATACTTGCTTAACTTACTTAATAAAGAAACTCGCGTTTGTTAATTATTATAGCGCTTTCTAAGGCAACATGTTAAGTCGAGTTAAGTGTTGAGCAAGCGAGTGCTACATTCGAAACGCAGATCTGTGTGTCCTCAAGATGCATCCGCGACCCGGGGTCAGCGACCGGCCACCACTTTCGCCCCACGTACAGAACACCTAGCTCTAGCCTGGCCTCGCTGAACTTTAAGCCTGCCAGAACAACTCATACCTACACGTTTTATACATTTTATTAATGACTTGTTCAACCATCGAGAATGTTCGGTCAAATGTTGTTCCAACATTCTGTAGGCGATTGCGATTGGCTTTTTAAGTGGCAGATGTTCGTTACAAGAAGCAAAGGAGGAGGAGCAATCGAAGCTTGTAATTTCTATAACATATCTATATTCCTCTTTATGGCTTAACTTTTTAAACAATGAATATCAACAATATTTTAAGCGAAGAGATGACATTTTTTTAACAAAGAAACTATTAGTTACAAAAATATACAATCGGATAATAATACTTTTGCTCACAACAGCCAATATCATGGATGTTTGTTAAGTTCCTACTAAGTTCCACCTGTTCCATGGGACTTAACGTAACTGGTGAAACGTGGGAGTGTTCTGCATTCCTCTGCCTACCTCTTCGGGGA
>DWDT01003523.1:0-12199 GCA_018245595.1 Microceris scylla | reverse complement strand
TTTAATGAAATATTTAAACCAAACATAATTAAATTTAGATGTCACATATTTTAAAAATTACATACTGCCATAGATAACATCATTGTGTATGAGAATATCTAATGTTATCGCAGAGGATATTAAAAAAAACTTTTCGGGGCATTAACAAATTAAACGAACGAATGACATCGCGTTTCCTTCGCTCATTCACTTAATATAATTACTCGGCAAACATTCAACAAATGAATGAACCGAGAATGAGTTGCGTTTTCATATACATTTTTTATGCCGCTAATGTGCTTTAATTGGCGTGATGTGACGTGTGTGATGTATCGTATTCAAAGAGTTGAAATATTTCGTTGAAACTGTACGGAGTCTTTATATAATGGACGTTACATTACAAACGATCATTCAGTGTCTACAAAGGAGTCCTAAAGGTTGGGTACACTTAAACAAATTAGACGCAAACGCCATATAAATTCACAGCTACTAAATCTGTGTAACTGTGGTCTAAGTCACAAGCATATTGATGGTTATAAAACTAATCGCCTCTAAATTTGTCTTTTAATTTTTCGTAAATAAATGAGAAAAAATATATATGAATATTATTAAATACTACCCATATATAAGACGGTTTCAAAATTGGACCAACGATCTGTTTCAGCTGACCTTGTGATAGAAGAAATGTGTATGTAATAACGGGGGTGTACGAAACAGAGTAAGAAAAGTAACCGTCAAGTAACCAAGTAGTAAAAATAACCGAAATAGAGCCTGATTATTATTGTTCAAGAGCAACATACAAGCCTACCTTCACTAGGGATGTTGAAACAAACAAGGAATATCTAGCCCCAACCTTCCACACCAGACATATCCTATGAAAGAAGAAGAATCCTCTGAGTTACGTGAAAATTTAAAGCATATGCGTTAGTAAGTATTAGTTATTGGCGAAACCGTGTGTGAAAAGCTTTTAGGCAGCCGCAGGGCTTCCGAGGTGCCTTCGAGTGTTATCCAACAATAACACCGGGACCAACTAATTAGCGCGCGCCGGAAAACACAACTCGTGGAAACTTGTCAACGGCATCCACTATACAAGCGGCGATCCCGTTACGCGCTGCTTGTCTTTGGGAATCTATTAATTTTCAATATATCGTCAAAAGAGTTCTAGTTCGGGGTAGATAGAGTGCCGATTACCATACATCTCTATCCTTACTGATCTGACATGCTATTCATAAAATATAGAATCTAGCTCCATCGTTCTTTTCGTACAGGCGCAATGGTTTCAGAGACTTCTGCCTCCCTCATCATCCAATATCCAACCTATTTGATTCAAGATAAGCAAGGTACCTGGATTAACGTACACATGCAATTGCTTTCCAAAATCGATGTTTATTGCGTTACGTATTTACTTATACGTATCTCGTTGTACATATGTGTGTGTACATAACAATAGTAGCACACATCAATAACAACATTCGACATTGGAAAGACAATAATCCAATTTATCTTGCGAAACGGAAGGCTCGTAAATTTGCCGAACTTCGCTAAGCGGCCCTCAACTTGATTCCCCTGGCCCAGTTGTGTGAACTAGGCTTAAAAAACTTCGCTTGCTCGCTCGCTCTTTACGACGCCGCTCGCAGAACTTCGACTCGTTATTTTAAGCGTAATTAACTTTCGCTCGAGAAATCCATTCGCATAAATTTATAATAATTTATTTGTGCGGAAAAATATCACAAAAAATTGTTATCGATAAATATTTTGTGTCGGACATATTTGGTTGGGAAGTGAGCGTGTTCATTAAAGTAAGGACAACAAAGTTATGTTATTTAATATTTTTGTTTTTTTATGTAATGATAAGGTTTGTATAACGTGGAAATAAAAGCAAACGTGAGCGAACTAATTGCAAATATTTATGTAACACAACATTTTAACTTTTATAAAATGACGTAAACAAAGTACTTGCATTGTAACGATTTTTATTACTTCGTTAATTATTGTGTCCTTGTATATATTCGGATTACTAAATAATTTTATATCATCATGAAGGCTTTAAAAACCGTTATTGGCACGCAAAAGGTTTTAACGGCTAATCGAAGTTATGATAGTCACAACCGTCCGCTGAATGTGTATCACGAAGAACAGTAACGCTTTAAAATAATATTCAAAACAACCTATTTATCAATCGAAAATTTTGAGGAACAACTGACGGAATTTTCATCAAGTTCATTTATTCGCAAACACCGACAGGGCATGTCCATGCTAACATGTCATTCAGATGTCCATATTTATAAAACGTTTTGAGATCGACTGTACACTCAACAACGTCTCTCCGTTTTCATGCTTTGTATTTAATTAATAGAGACACGTGTAACACGATACTGGGGGCCAATTAAATCAATTTACGCTCGACGTGTGTAGGTACAGTCGCGCGCATAGCCCACTGATTGACAACGCATAAACACGTCTCGTAACATAAACCTTAAACAAGGGACGATCGTTAAATAAATCACATATCAATCGACGGCCCCGATGTGGCACACACTCGAGCGACAATTGTCGGCGAAGAATGCTCGTAAAGTCAATTGGACGTCCTTTAGGTGGCGGTTCCCAAAGTTTCGCCATATCGAATTAATGAACTGAAAAATTAAATAGAAGAAACGGTAAAGATCCTTATAATTAAAATTTCAATGATTTTTGTCATATATAAAATTTTTTGTCTACGTTTCACATAATTGATTTTTTTTTATTACAAAACTGAATGAAGAAAAATATATTTAAAATTTGTCTGTATAAAACAACGACATATCTGAGACAGACTAATGATGATGACGCTGATGTCTACATGCATCTATTTTAACAAACGCAATGTTCTATGAAATAAGCAACTTTCACAAGGTGGTGAATAGTAGTTTCGTTTCAAACGAACAAAAGATCATTCAACCCAACGCTCCTGAAAAGGACGCAGGCTTAATCACCATACAAAAATCTCGCTTGCATCAGTATTTTATTGCACCAGCGGTAATACGACAGACGGTAATAGGACTTCAAAGTGGCGCACAAGAACTTCGTCGAAACAAGGACTTAATTGCAATTTTACTTTGCGGCAGACACGTATTGAAATGGCTTTTTGATTGTGATTACGTATTTTCGAAGAGAAAAGAGTGAAAATCTAGTAAGCAGCAGTTACAAGTGGCGGTTTCTATCCATAAACAACTTTAAACGACCTCAACCAAGACAACCGGACTAAAATTGTTAGTCTCAGTAAGTCAATTTAGTGGATATAAATTATTAACGATATATCTTTTTTCATTAACTTGCGAGTAAGTAGTCACCGTCGACTAAGGACATGTGCAACACCCGAGGAGTTACCAATACTTCGACGGCTCTGAAGGAGAGGTCTTTTCAGACCTTTCTCAAAGAATACCATAACATATTATTTATTTATTAGCATGTACAGACGCTGTTTAGCGGAAGTGGTAATGTTATTATTATTGTTTATCGTTACAGCAGGACGACGAGGTAGGCAGAGAGCACCAAGTGCCTAATTTATCTATCTTTAGAGCTTTGAGGTCTTTTTTCTACATTCATCACGCTTCATAAACGGCCGCCGGTTTTGGAAATTTGAATACCTTAATTTTTAAACACAATTCCTCTTTATTCAAAATCCGTGCGCCACGGCATCAAATCCCGCTGAGACTGTACAAGGAAGCTGCATGAATAAAATAATCGGCCATTGGAATGATGTATGGAGACTAATGCGGTTCCGTCCTGTCGTCTTTGCGCTTTATAGATATAATTTATATTAATGCTACAAACTTATTCCATAGGAAACGTGGATTTAGCACAATCTCAATATTTTATGTCGCTTCCGACCCAGCATCCATACTTATTTACATGTGCAACGTGTGTGACAACCCAGTAGAAAAAAAGAAAAAACGTTTTCCTCAAAAACTCGTAGGACTGGTAGTATATAACACTAACCAACATAAAAACTAACATGTTTTATATATAACACTAACAATGGTTCGTATAATGTCAATGTCAAATAATAAGCGTGGTAAATATATAAATGTCAAAACGACAGCGTACAGGAACATAATTATTAATGATATAGTAGTAAAAAACTTAAGATTCCAAACAATTTGTGTTTCATACGACAATATTAATACTATCTGTATTGAGGTTAAGCTAATTTACTTAATGTTTATTCTAAGTGTGTCAATTCCATATTGCACTTATTTGTAAGGTTTCTTGGCCTTTTGTTTTAACCTTTCCCTTCGCTTTCCTTCTACTGCATAATCAGCCAATATCATACGTAATTTGGCAAATTTTACGTATTACAATAATTACAACTGGATTGTCACATCTACCATAAGCCCAGAGATATTAATTAAAGGAACCATTTTTCAACCTCACTGGTAACATATAGAGGCGATTATAACTTTGAGTAATTAATATGATATAATGTGATCAATTTATTTAGTTTACCCACCACCGTCATCGGAATAAATCACATAGGAACAAAATGATATAGGTGTCTCTCCCGTTGATCTAATACTACACTTTGAGCACCGCTGCCTCCCCTAAGTGCCACACGTGATTGCCCGGAACTGGCCGCCGCCTAATCGACGGGTCGTTGCTCTCTTATCAGATAACTTCGTCCACGCTTTAGGTAGATTTAGCCGTAAGATTTGGTCTCACGTGATATATTAGAGATATTTTCCTTAAAGAGTAGAAAATGATAACGTTATTGCAAAGTCACATATTCCTCACCAGCCTGTCTCAGTTAACAGCTGGACATAGACCTCACTGAGGGGGTGTTTGCCCATAATCCCCGCGCTGGGCGTGCGGGTTAAGGATCGCAGAGCACGACTTTTCGCACCGCCTACCTTAGTTGCTATCCTTCTGCGGTCAGCAGATACATATGTGTACCAGAGCCCAAGTAGTCTGCACAAAACCACGATTAGCGGCGATCAGCGATAGACAATGACGTAATTGAATTATTTGAGTCGCTACACAGAGAACACATAGTATCCAAAGTAATTTTACTGCGGCTATCGAAATAATCAACAATGTGAATTTGTCCTTCAGGAAATTTAATAATTATTATAATTTATTATATTGCGCTCCCGTCGATATTCTCGCTACTATACTAGTATGTTTGGCTATGTCGATGATAAAATATACCCAATTTAACTATCCAACATTTATATGGAAATACAAAACAAACAGTAATGAAATATGAGAAACACAACGAATATATTCATTAAAAACAACTATTAATAGTAATAATGAATAATAATGATACGTTCATATATCATTTAGTGATGACAACAGAAATTCTATTGATAGAAAAATATTCACAGAAAATTCCTTGACTACCAAATAGTCTCACACAGAATAAATTAGCATCTAATTATATTATAATGGGGTTCATAAACATGAACGTACATACATACAAACACAGTCATACATACACACACAGACATACACATCATACAAAAATGCCTTTACAGAACTTTACTAATACCGTCTAAGGTGAAACAATCCTCATGGTCTTAGTGTACCTACCTACTGGAAGTTGTTGATTCTACTCACATAAGAAAGTCCTTGAAATCTTTGACGTCAATAAATCGTTCATACTGAGGGACTATAATTACGAACTATTGATTGGACATCACCAACATTCATCATCATCTTCAATATTAACCGTTTATCATTCCGCTGCTACACACTAGTCTAATCTTACAATGATAAGTCTTAAGACGACTTTAATTTTTAATATGTCTATGTATCTCGTAGGCTAGTGCAGATTGGCGGATTTCAATCGCCTTAAAAAGAACTAGAACATAAATCTAACCCACTAAGCTATAGACGCTTTGGGCTATAATATATTTGTTTCGATTTTATTACCCTACAATAAATCATTATTAGAATATTTCAGTGTGTACCTACATAAATATCAGAGTATATTAATTCAGTTGATCCGACAGAGTCGCGGGCGGTTTGTTTACTGAAATAAATATTTCTACGCCAGCTCGCCCTTGACATTACGCCTACACTTTAGAAAGCTATGGAGCCAGAGAGCTATAAATAAACAGAAATGATCGATGAAATGAAAACACAATATGTAGTACCTAGTCAAGTTGAATCATGAAAGTGAAACTAAAAATATACTGTAATAATCACGTATATACAACATACAAATAAATTAAAATGAGTTTAGCCATGGAAGTATTACCACAAAGTCACCGTGATAATTTTAAAACCTATCTATATAAAAATTGTTATGAAAAAAATGAACAGTAGGTATGAAGAGTGTTGAATATACATACTTAGGAGAAGCGTATCATGTATGTAAGGATACGGATATTTGACACTCAGCCTACACTGTGAAGCCCAGGGTGTGATGGTATGAGAATAATATTAGAAAAAATACTTTAATTCAGGAGAAACAATGTTAAAAATGACATATGAAAAGTAAGTTGGACATTTCTATTCAATATTTAGCCATGTGCATTTCCACCTGTAAACAAACACTAAAAACTCATAAATAAAACTCAATAATAAAAAAAAAATAATTACTAAATGTTCTAACTGTTAATTGCATATCATTACACGAATGTAACGATAATTTATTTCCGGATAAACGTCGGCTTGTTAGGCAGTTATCGACTTTATTCAACATGTGAACGGCTGTTCTGAGTTTTGTTTAAATTATTATGGTTTTAAGCATGAAATAAATTAATATTTCTATTTCTTTCTAGCGTTATGAAGTCAAATATGTTACGAGGAGGACTGTTTTACTTCCTCCCACTTCTATAAGGTTAGATAGCTTTATCCTTCGACAGATTTCTATAATGATAACACATACATCTCAAATTCGACTGATATAAATTAATGAAATCCTGCACCAGAATAGATACTAAATACAGTAACCTAATGCAGTGCTCAATGCACTTTAAATATTGATAGTCCGAATGCCTTTGCTTTAGAACCGAAAAAGAAAAACATTGTCAGAAATAATAACAATAATAACGCATAAATTATTCACTATGATATTCATATTTAAAAGCTTTTATTGCCCGACGATCTCACCGCCATCGATCTAATGGACTACACGCATATAAAGAATCCAATGAGCGTTTAAATATATGTAGGTATGTACGTATATACTATATATTTTAAATCCAATTTAGATAAAATTCACTGGAATGGAAAATTCGTGTAATAAAACCGGGCCAAAAATTACATTAAAAAAAATACACGCTAAATATAAATTAAGCGTTGACGTTTAGTGGCGAGAATGCGCTGCAATCCGGAATATCGATAAAATTTTTGCGATAACTTATCGGCGCTTGTAGTATCAGAATTTCTAAGTGTTACTGATTTTACAATAGAACTATGATATTTCCAATGTAACAAGAAATAATGAGTTGTAAATATTATATTCAAATGACATTAACGTTTTCAAATATAAGTCATTAGACTATTATTTCGTGTGCAATAGCGAAAAAAATTAATGACCCCCATTCAAAAACGAAACGAGTGGAAGTAGGGAAGATAAAATCTCATTTGACTATTAAAATTGTCGGAAACACTTGGAAAAGTTCCCGACGAATGAATTTATCATTTTGCTGAACTTTTCGAAGATAATATTTTATCCATAAAATTAACTTACATTGCACTAACTATAGTCTTATTTGTAACAATAATATTACGACTCGAATAGACGATACATTTTTAATTAAAATTTGGAGTTTAGTTGGGATCAATCTACATATTATGTAGGTATATGTTGACCTATCCTGCTGTAGATTTGCATACAGAAGTTTAACTGTTCAAAGATTAAATTACACTATATGTAAACCGAAAAAGTTACCCTATTTTGTTATTTCTGAAGCTTTCTATTGTTGTGCGTAATAAAAATTTCGCGTACTGTATATCATCATTATTAACTTTTTGTCGCTTCGCTACATTAAAGGGGTCTCCTCTCACAATAAGTAGATTTAAAGCTATAGACTACCAGTCCAATACGGGTTAGTAGCGTAAGTTATGGCAAATCAAATCTCATAATACAAGGTTATTTCTATACAAATAAGCTGGTGTGTAATCAGCTTATTACATAAAGCACGAGATTCAACGGCAAACTACGTACCAAGTTTTCATACATTCGAACACTTGGAACTAGTTGGCGAGTTGTTCAACAAACTGGCAACACTCGAGCGCTTCGCTGTAACATTAGTTGCGTGTAATTAGTGCTGGCTAAGCGACCCGCTTCTGTGCAGGTCAGCTGCAACTACTGGAAGTAGTTTCAATTAATATTATCCCGCTCCCAACGAACCACCTGAACGTTTCTAATTACCCGTTTTCTGTTTATTGAAAAATCTATTTTTAAACTCTCAACTGCATTTTATCTCACAATAAATCACACTGGAAACTACACTAGGATAATTTATATTTTATTGAAAGAATAACACAAAAGTATGCTTAAACGTATTATGTTTATTGTTAATCTTAATATGATAAGTGATCACTTTAAGGCTTTGTGGATCAGAGGTGACAACTAACAGCAGCTCATATATTAGGTTTATATTACTTGAAAAGTTTATTTTAATGTATCGAAATTGTTCGAATTTTTATGCGAGCAAAATCGTATGCAACCAATACGTTATAATTTATCAAAAAAGTCAATTTGCCCTAATCTGCAATACGCGACGAGCACAACGAGAAATGGCGAAAATATTAAAACGAAATATGTTCACACAAAAAATATGCATATTTCGAGAGTGGTCCCCGAAATAATTCCCGAATTTGACATTCAAATTGAAATGGGATGTCATGTGCTCGCGAAACAATTATTCACTCATTCACATATCCATTCATTTATATCATTCGTTCGCAATTGGCTTAAAAAGTTGTTGCCGCCGGAAAAGTTGTGGAGTTATTAGCGATATGAGAAAATTATATGTAGTACTGTTTTGAATATTTTTCAATTACACCGTGATAGTTAATGTTTTTTTACAGTTTTATAATTAATTTTATTGTTGGTTATTCATGTTATATGAGGAAAACTTAACAGTGGCCCTTAACCTAAACACGAAAAAGACTCCCATCATAAGTTCAATAAGTACTTGTACTCGTCTATTGCTCACTATAAAAATAATACTCAATTCCCTTCAGTTGTCCTGAGAATTCAGTGTTATAACAAAAGTGAACAATGTTGAGTAGTTGAAAAAGAAGAACTGGCAAATGGACTTAAATTTACTTCGCTTTGAGTACATAATACATTAAAAAAGTAACTTTAACAGTTCCTCGTAAAAACACAAGACAAATAAAAAATACGTTTCCAAAAAAGTAATAAGAAGAACATGGCCGTTACATGTTAAATGTCAAATGTAATAGCGTCGTAACACATTATATCTAACTATCGATAAAACCGATAACATAATAAAAATCGGATAGGTTAATAAAGACCAAAGAAAATACATCATCTTCTTTTATTAATGCCGTCCTCGATACATCATCGATAAATGGCTTGTTGACGTATAATATGAACGTTTCAGAATGGGTGTACGCTAAGAATAAAATAGATTGAAAGGAAAAACAACGGAGTGTAATGCGTAAGAAATTTTATACCATAATGGATCCATCGAGCGTTCTCAATAATTACTGGTAGTCAATACGCTATACTGTATGGTTTAAAATGTAGTTGTCCACTAATGACTTTTATTCAATTTTAGTATACTTTTAAGGTATATTAAATAAATCAAAAACGTCGTTAAATTAATTAAAAGTAGTAGATTGCCCCGTTGGTCGAGACCTAGGTCCTGGTCCCTGGTCCAGGGTGCGATTCTCATATCGGGTACTGTCGGGCGTTTGTAACTAAAAATTCCTAGTAATAGCTCGTAGTCTGGATTTGTTAGTAGTGTATGTCCATCACTGTGAACATAATTGGTTGATATTATAGTATGACGTAAATGGTAAAATATGGGAATTTAAAAAAGTTCTCTATTTACCTCTTCGGGGAAACAGGCGTGATGTGTAGCGTTTTAAATTAAAAATGATTTATAAATGAGTTAATCGATATTTCGTGTTACCATCACTTGAGCAGATATCGAGCGGTCACTATGCTAATAACAAAATCGATTTGCATGAAACAAATCTGTTGCCTACCAATTATTGTTATTGGCGATTAATTAAAATGGACGACTCTTCGAGTGAGGTCCCCTAAATGTATTCTGGAGTTCATTAAACAAATGATAAAATCCATTTAATTAATTATTCTGTTGCATCAATCGCGCCGACTGAAACATTTTTAAATGACGTAAATTGTTTTGCAAATTTTTGCCAACTCAAAATCAACGTTAAAAGACCTAAAATCGATTATTGTTAAATACAAGTATAGAGTCAGAATGAATTTTGAAAAAAATCATACGGTATTTTTATACCCCTTGGTACTTCTTATAACATAAGTATACATTATATTTTAAACGAAGTTCTCCGTAAGGGAGAAAATGTTATAGAATCAATATTATTTATAAAAAAATAATTGTCTAACATTCTACTTACGCTTAACGAAGCAATCGTTTAACAGCTAGTGTAAAGTAAGAAAAAAAGGTACAAAATATCGCTTGTTTTTCTACGCAATTGTTCGAAGGAACGCATATTGTAGGCAAGTACAGTCGGGCAGAAAGCACATTTGTGTCGATTGCAATGATCAGATAACATTTTATTTGAAAACAAAAGAAATCCAGTTGAAAACAAAAGCTTGCAAAAATGATCACCGTATATATTTAGCTACACTTGACTTTTTTACTTGTGTTCAACATAATATAATATAGTCTATTTTGAAAGTGAGCATCATACGGAACCCATTGTCTCCGTTGGCACCAAGTCCGTAACTTGTTCGAGGCCGCCGAACGTTGCCAATACCGGTCTCGCGTCGTCTTTTCAAACTATTATGCGCTACCATATGTGTGTAGGAGTCGGTAACTGTTTTTTTACATATTTTTCTCTATACCATTACAATATTTATATAGCACGATACGTTGGTCGAGTTGTTGCAAGCGCGGCCGCTGATCAAAAGGTTTTGGGTTCCATCCTCGGATTTTTCTACTTAATGTTCCTAGTAGTAACTTATAATCTAGATTTTACCACCTATTCTGCGAGTGTAATGGGATGGATGAACAACATGACTGATGAATTGTGGCAGTTATGAGTGAGAAATCGGAATGGCAGATCTAGGTAAACGAACTGCGGTTAAATAGGAGACTTCTTAAAACAAGGCTGGTATGTCTAGAATATCATATCTGATTCCGATGGTGATCAATGGAACAGACAACAAAATTTCCAGGACAATCTGATGCAGTCGAACATACTTAGTCTCAGCGTATCGTATTACTATAGGAAATAGGAATCACAATATGTGTATGTGTAGCTACCATTGTGTATATAGTATACATACCACCACGGAGGACCAAGGTTTGAAATTCAACACCTATCTCCTAATTACCAAAGTCACGTGCATTTTAATATACAACACGATTAACTATATACATTCGTAAACGTAACTGATGAAACGTAGGAGTGTACTACACTCCTCTGCCTGCTCCTTCGAAGATTACAGGCATAGATTACAGGCACTGTTAAGTTTTTTACGTATTGACTACACTTGCGATAAAAACACATGTAAACACTCTGCTAATCTTAATTTTTTTCCATAAATACCTTCGGAATGTGCATAAAACCTTCACTAAACTGCATTAGCCGGAGATGGTGATAGGCTATAACAGAATTCTAAGCCTACTTAAATGTCGTCTCGTCACATTAAATGCCGAAAGATTAAACCATACGTAGGTAAATATTTCTGTCGAATATCATCCAAGTTTACCTTCATTTTCACATATAACATTGTATTAACGTTATCGACTAGTCAGTTAGCGCGGTCGTTAGCAAAGTTGACTTTGTGCCGGTTGTGATGGGTTCGATTCCAGCCCCGAATAAATATTTGTGTCATGAACAAAAGCATTTATTCTCCGGGTAAAAAATATCAACATAATTATATATTTATGTGTACCTACATATGTACTTTATCAGTAGTCTGGCAACCATGACACCGTAGCACAAGCTCTCTTGGTGCTAATTTTGGGATCGGATAGGCCTTTGTGGAGGTGTACCAATATATTATTATTATTGTTAATGCATTTTTAGGCTACCTTTG
>DWDT01003522.1:0-12199 GCA_018245595.1 Microceris scylla | reverse complement strand
GTGGGGCCGTGGGTTTGAACCCGGCACCCCCGGAGTGAGGGGCTGAATTCTTAACCACTAGGCTATCACTGCCACCACTAGGCTATACTTTTCTTACAAAAAAGAAACATTAGCATCACAAGACAAAGTACCTACAACTTCTCCAAGCAATCTTTGGACAGAGAATAGGATAAGAAAGTTTACGGCAGAATAAAGAAAGAGCTATTACATAGGATGTGAATAGAATTAAGATAGTAATGGTTTTGCCCTTTAGCCACAAAACAAACAGATTTCTAAAACTGGCGTAGCGCAGCTAAATCCCGCACAATCATAGATTATTGTTAACTAAACTTTTAGACCGTCGGGTCGACGGATAGAAATAATATATTAAACCATAATTCCGACAAAGGTTGCTTTAGGAAATCTATTACGAGGATTAATGGGTAAGCCATTCAACAATACTGGGAATGTCCGTAAAGGATTACTGGGGTTGAACTATGAACGTTTTAAAATTAATGAATATATGTATGGTCGGTTAAGGGTTTTGTGAATCGAAAAATTAACTAATTAATGGACTTATCTGATGAGTGATCAATGTTCTCATCGTTACAAGTTAGGAAACAAAATGGTTTGATGGTATAATGGTTTGATGGCAAAATGGTAAAATGAATAAAAAATAGGAGTTACATAATAAAAAACATATAATTTTTAATGCATTTAATATTATCATAACATTATTATTTACACAATGGGTATTTCAGATATGTATTCACAATTTATTGTTAAAAAATGCGGGTGGACTCATTCTTTCCTTTTTCAAATTTTAATTTAATTTTTAAACTACGAATTATTAAACCTCAAATGAACCCGCACTTTTTAAATAAATTATTATCGAAAACTATTCCACTATTGCGACGTACTTTATAAATATATTATTATTTAAATAATTTCGTATGTTTCTAATGAAATAGTCGCTAAATCATACATACATTGCTATATTTGTTCTAATGAAGGTAATTCCATATTTATTGCCCATTAAGAGGACACCAATACCTACTGACACAGCGTGGCCTAGCGTGCTCCAGGTGTGTCATAATTGTAAAAGCAAACCCGTTTCAGCGGTAGAACGTAAAAGGGTTGGAACATAAAACAGTTTATATACATTTGTCTTAAAAGAAGTCAGCTGGTTTTTAGTTGCTCTTAGTAGACTACCACATATATATGTTTACAATCTAAAAACAACTGAAAGTGTGTCTGTTCATCACGTAAATGTGCTGATCTTTTGTTCATCTACCAGTGATCGAACTATCAATATATGTAATTTAAGAAGTACCTGGTGTCGTATTAAGTTCATGTTTTAATTTTTTTAAGTACATAGATTGTACAGTACAGCACATCATAAGATGCATGTATTATTATTATGCAAATTCATAATAATTGTGCTTTTTCAGATCCATGCTTTACTAAATTGTGTTTGACTTATATAAATTATAGACGATATTTTATTCTGTAAAAAAATAAAATAATACATGTATAGCACTGCCTTTACAATCCGTTTTGTTAAAAAGTTAACGTCATGTGATTTCAATCAATGTAATCCTACCTTTACTAAGTTTTACAACAAACTTTACTTAAGTTTTCATGTACTCATATCTATATTGATATTGTTTATAATATTAATGATATATTTTAAAGAACAAAATTATGTATTAATAAACTTACAATAACTTTCAGCTCAGTCCGTTGTCCCCTAAAAATTATAAGAAATTACGTAAAAAAAAAATTAACTTAGATAATATATCAACAAGAAATACTTTATTAATTTATATGATTTAATTATTCAGAAAAACATGCTTGTCATTTGACGTTTCCTTTTTTTAAAAATGCAGCTAACAATTATAAATTTTAAATTTTTAAATTAAACATTTATAATTTTTTAAATTAAACTTGTTTTTTGTCTAGCGTCCATTGAATAATATTTATCTTGAAGACTAATATAATTTAAAAAAGAAGTAAATTTTCTGTGTATTATTTTTACGATATTAAAAAGTAACTAATATTAAATTTAAAATTTGTCATTTCGCGTACAATAACGCCTTATGTCGACTTTCGATTTCTAGCAAGTCTTCGAGAAAAAATCGTATGAGACAGAGGACATTACAGGATTACACAAAGATTTTAAGCTATTCGAAAAGACCGTACAATATTGGTTGGGAAGTTTCAGAACTAACTGAGAACGAAGTTCACTGAGCACAATGACTTAATGAAAATTTTCACATTTATTTGAAACTTGGACTTATTCATATTTAAGAAAGTAAATTTAAGAATATTCCCGACGCCAATGTAATAAGAAAAGTATCAACCCATTTGCCAAACGAATATACTTCCTCTCTGTATCTTAATAAACAGGAGTCCTGTTAATTATTTTGTTGTCGGTTAACAAAATGTTGTAGAACTGAGTGAAACTGTTAAATAATTCATTCCTGTTCCAACTAAGCTTAATGGAGAATGTTTTATGCATACCCGTTCACACTACACATAGTGCGGTGATCGTTTTCGTTAGTTAATGGGAGATACTATAAGTAACGCGTCGGAGTTTTAACGCGTTAATAAAAAGCAAAGTTCGGAATTTAAAAATTATAATTTTTAAATTTAATAATGAATGAAATATCGTTATGTATATTTTTATGGAAACTTTGGGAAACTTTATTTAAAGTCCTTTTATTATTATTGTAAAACAGATATTTTAACTCATTAAATATTACGGTTGACATGCACTTCCATTTGTTCCACCAGAAAGTCTGATTCATTTTCGTACTGTATTTGATTCTACGACATATTAGTTAAGAATTACGAGCACTAAAGATTGTTACATTTAAGTGACATATTGAGAATTTATTAAAAAGGATGTTTCTTAAATCGAGGAATAAAACAGACAGCTAAATAAAAAACTCTCCTTTCTACAGTAACTATTATTTCAAATGTGTCTTACGGTAACATTGACAACACTGGTTCTCAAACTTTTAGACGAAGATGAAGTCAGGGTTGAGGCAGCAGTCGTTCTGTCGGTCGAGCTGGCGCGCGCGGAGCCACTTGCCGCGGCAGTGTGGTGCTACCAGCGCGTAGAAGCGTGTGGGGTGACTGGCCACCCCGTGTCCGCTGCAGCGCCATTGCAGGTCTCGGCGCAGAGCAGCTGTCTCGCAAGACACGCATACCGTTGCACCTAGTAAGACAAAATTATCAAGGTTTGTCTTTAGTGTTGAAAGGCCTTTATCACCGCCCTTGAAACGAAACCTGATTTGGTGAACTAAATATCAATAACTTGCAGTTATAATCGCTATCAAAGCTTAGATTTTTAATTGTCACTGTACTAAGTCGGACCTAGTATCGGCTGATTGTCAAACTTTCTCGAATGCCTGTCTGCTACTCGTACTTTTTAAAACATCCGACAGTCAGGCTTTAGTCTACTCGTCTCTGATAACAACAACCTGCATATTTTGAGTTGAACATTATAAAAAAATTTGAAACAAAACTTCAGAAAAAAGTCCTACAGTTGCTGACGGTACACAAATATCTTACCAAAGAACATTCGAGATGGACAAAGTAATGTAAGAATCTCTTTGTTTTGCCGGAGAAATTGTTGAAAATAATAATTATTTTCGCGCTCACAATGCCAGGGATGCTTGGGTTGTTTTTCTTGTGAAAAAAATTCAAAGTGAAAATGAAAAAATATCATGGAAGGTAGCACTTAGTCAAATTACATGGCGTAGTAAAGGTGATTACACACCGCCGGTGAGTGTATACTGAACGTAAATTATTATTGGTAAAACGCGCAATGTACAAGCCTGCTATGATAATTTATCAAACTAAGATCTTGTGTGCGTTACGGACGTGCCTGCCCTCGTACAGATGACGGCGCTCTCACTGTTCGTCGCCAATAATGATGTAATGTAATAATAACTTTCCTATTGTTTTTGATGGTATACCTCTTTTGGCGAATTGGGGATAAATAATTGGGGTAAATCTTTACGATGCGCCCACACCGTCACGAAAAACCGACACCACGAAAGTAGCTAGTCAACATTTTAGTGTTTTATGATATTATGTATTTAAGTAAAATGTATTTATCTAGATAATGCGTTATAATAAAACTTTCTTTCAATGTATTAAATATTCTTTTTTCTATTATTAGTGTCGCTTTCTCTACAAACATAGGATAACGCAAGGACGAAATTTTTAGAAGGATTTTTATCTTGTTACGCCAAAGAAGTATCTATAACTTCTTACGTGCGTAAGTACACACGCACGGTTTGTTTCTTTTTTTTTTTCTAATATTCTTGCATTTTTCATTAATTGAAATCGTAGCCAACCGTTGGTTTTGTGGTAAAATTATAGACGGTAGAAGTTTGTGAAAAAGCGGTGTCTCAAAGTTGCTGTCATTTGCTTTAATTAAACGTCCAACTGAATTATATTGTCCATCCGAAAAAAATATTTAAGTATTAAGTAAGTTTTTGTATAAAAAATTAGTATGATATGCCATGCCTTCAAATGCTCATGTAAGTGACATTTTCTTGATGACGCGTTTACATGGCAAAAATAAAAAGTTCCGGTAATAAAATTGTTGATGATTATCATATGACGCTTACCTTCTCTCAAGGCTTTGTAATCGGAGTCTGTGTGACATGCCTTCGATACTTTCGTCACTTCGAACTCAACGCAGTACCTGTAACAATGATCATAATATTGCACAAATCACACAAATCTTGGCGCATTTCTGTCACGTGATTCTTTTTTAAATTTTAAATTGTTCGTGACTAATTTTAATTTTTTTAAATATAATTCTCTATATTATTAAAATATCGATAACTATTAAAAGTCAGTTCTAATCACTTATAAGATTTTTTCATATAAACGTGAAGTTTACTCACTCTCTATGGGAATTCGATTCAGGATCATCGGGATTGCGCAGACGCAAGTTTTTCCGGATGTCCACTGTTTCATTGGAGTGACGGCTGACTGATAACGCGCCGGGGAGGATCATAGCTGTTTCTTCTGCAATAAATAATAGTTATAATTTGTATAAAAATCGACATCCTGTGTACAATTCGTAATAGATTATTAATTTTCCTGCTATTACTTTACTGTTTTTAGGAAGACGTTGAGCTAGTTTTCGGAACTCTGTAACAGATGGCGCTGATTACAGTATCTAGTTTTAACAATTACAATTTCTGGTTTATAAAGTATTTTGTTTTTTAACATTGTTAATTATTTTGGTGGATAAGCGGATCTGTAACACATGTCTGGCACCAAGAATAGAGCCTTTGCTAATATACACATATGTATTTGAATCAAAAAAGAATTTGTTTTTATTTTTAAACTACGACATGTAATAGTCACCTCTTTGTGGTATATCGCTGTCGGCGCCGCAGCCGTGGTGCGCTTGGCAGGCGCGCCGCTGCAGCAGCGACGGGCAGTGCCGGCCTCCGTGCGCCGGCGCCTGCAACACTTGCCGACTGCGCTCCATGCTGCCCGAGCCACATTCCGTGTCGCATTGAGACCACTCGCCCCAGTCTGAGACCACGCAGTCTAACACTGGAACAATGAAATCACATTATATAGATTGTAAGAGCAATACTCGATACAAATTATTATTGATAACACCAATGTCATTGAACAGACATACTGACAAAGTTGGTTTAACGCTATGTCGAAAGCAGAATAGATAAAATCTGTCTATTTTATCAAATTATATATATTTTTTAATAAAAATCATTTAAGCGGAGCTATGGTCCAAAGTCTTATAGAGTTTTTTAATTTCCAAAAGTGACAAGTACTTTTCGTTGCGACCATTTCTAAGCGATATGTCAATTTGGACTTTCATGGTCTTTCCCAATTCTCCTTTGAGTCTCTAAATCGTTTCAACCATTCCACGAGTATTGATTACGTCTTTAAATGCCATCGATAACAACCCATAAACGTCACGACCCTATTTATCACCGACATTTCACGGGAAGCCCATTGAGACACCTTAATGTAGGTGTCCATTTGTGGGATTATGGGGAGAAACCATCGATTCACTAACGAGCTGTAATCCTCGGCAACGCATCCATGGGTTTTTTTTTATTAACGTATCTAAAATTCATCGTTAAAATATTTAGATCATATACACGATTTAGGTCGAAATTTGATTTTGTGATTATTTTTATTTATTGAGACAGTAGTGACAGTTATATTTGATGAGGATGTTGAAGGGATGCCGGGCACGGGTCTCCTCTTGTCCCAAAAGTGACGAATTTAATTGGAATCAGTCGCGCCCGTAACTTCGCGAGGTAGTCATTTTTCTTTCAAAGCCTATCTAACCATATTGCATTATGCAAACACATTTTGCAACGAAACCTAAAACTTGTTTATAATGAAAATAGCCTACGTTTTCTCATAATATCAGCTGTCTTTCAGTGAAAGTTCCGTCGAAATCGGTTCAGCTGACTCAAGGATTAAAAAGTTATTTGATTAATTTGGATTAAAAAGTTATTTGTACCGTACTCATATATACTTTCACATGCAGTCATTAAAAAGCTATTATTATGATATTGCAAACAGACACTTTAATTTTATTTATAAGTATAGATTCTTTTTACTTTATTCATTACCGAATAATTTTAAATATGTGCTTAATAAGAACGTCAAAAAGTATTTTAATTTTTTATGTGTATCGAAATTTTTAAAGGAAATTCGGAAGAGAAATTATTTTGTAAGAATTCAAGTCTTGTTATTTCAATATTAAGCTTGAAACGAAAATTTCGCTTTTGTAAGTGACTGGCTCGTGAATTATTTCGCGTTTAAGTAAATGTATTATAATTTCCTTAACGTCACAAAGTTAATATTTAAATTGTAGAAAATTTTGCGACACAAATTTATAATTTTATGATACATTATTATATTAAATTGTAAATTTTATGACTGGAATTCTTCTCACAATAATAACGTGGGCAACATTTCGTTAATGACTTATTACAGACATTACGGCTGCCTCGGCTGGTCAAGTGGTTGCAAGCGCGACTGCTGATTGATCCTGGATTCAAATCCCGGATCAGGTACTATTGAATTTTTGTAACTTAGATTTCCAGTAGAAATGATGTTACGTTTATAAACATTACGTATAAAGAGAGTGATATATGTATATACATATGAGTAGAAGAAGCACGTGTGCTTTGTAAGGAGATATGTATGTATTTCGCACTTTGAGCTCTCTGCGTACCACGTAGGGGACCGCAAGTGACGAATTAGTAATAATAAAGAACACTGGATTCCTTTTTGGATTTTTATACGAGCGTTCGCCTTTAGGTTCCAATTATATGTTTGGTAAATACCTACTACTCCATAAAAATGATTATAAGCTCAAATATTGATTATCACCATTAAAATCCATTGATATTAAATATGAAAGAATGAAAAGGTCCGGCTCACTCTATGCTAGATTTAATGCTAGGTAGATTTACTCGTGCGGTAAAATGTAAATCGGCTAATTGTAAAATGCAACTTACGTTCTGTAAAATGTACATCTGCAGTGTAATTTACGATCTGTAAATGTAAATACTTAAACATAACCATAACGTACATACGTGCAATACAATTCTAGAATATAATAAGATATAAAAACAAATATATCGTTTTAATATCCAAATGACGTACAATATATTTGATACAGCAAGATTATTCAGTACGTGTCGCGATAAAATGAGATACACGGCAAGTTTAAGAACTACATACATACCGTGGTTTAGTGAGGTGAACTTGGTTACATATTCACGAGATTGGTTTTGATAACCAAGAAAATGGATCGATGTTCTTCTATTGCTGTATTACTTCTCTTGTTTCGTTCTATCTTTTCTTATTCTATATTTAAATGTTCTGTCAAATTATGTCATCTACATGTAAATGGTTTTAGTATCAAATCAGCCAGTGCTATGTAATACGTATCTTAAAAAGTGTTATTATAGTGAAAAATACTGAAAACTGGATGTACTATTTCAGATATTACAGTCGTGATATTACATAGCTTCTTTATTCGTTTTAAATAAATGTTTTCGTTTATTGTGGTACCTTGGTTTTACTGAAATCTTTTGACCAAACTGTATTTCTGTTCATTTGTGAACCGTTGCATTGGTACACGAATGAATGAATGAACAAACGAACGAATGAATAATTGCACCAAAGACTAAACGAATGAATGATGAAAAATATTTTGGAGAAAAAAAAGACAGGAAAATATAAAAGTTTCCATCCCTAGTATGTATCTCTTTTATTATTATACTCAGAAAGGTTAGAGATTTATGTGGCTTGTTGCTTCAAAATATTCAGAGGTTGGTTTTATGGGTCGTATACTAAGCGCTCAAGACCTCGGGTACGGTTAGCAATAAAAACACAGTTTCGTAAGAAAACAGTTTCGGACGCTATATCGTAGAGATGAGGTGTATTCGTTTCCCAAATGATATATGCCACTTAAGTAACATGAACTCTTTGTAGTTCTTATAAATTTATACTTTTTAAAATCTCTATTATAATTCTCATTAACTGCTGCTTCTGATTCTTTCGATACGGATCTGCTCTCCTTTTTTTAAGGTAATATTTTTAGATATTTCCAAAAATACTCATTCTCAAAGTGATCCTTTTTACCTTGTCCTATCTTAAACGGAAATCGAATAAAATATCAATAAATCACAATCAAAATACGTATTCATATACACACTATTACAATCACACACAGACGAAATACTCGTGGTCATTGTAGACAGTTGTTCCAGGTAAAAATCGAACCCACAACCTCCGATTCATCGATCGAAAATCGAGGCCACTAATCTGCCAATTAATTAGCCTCCCAATATATTGCCGTTGGCCAGTCAAAGGCTTTTACGGTGAGTGAAGCTGATCGGTTATCTTCGTGCACTGACCTATATTCTAGATCCAATCAGAACTCCAACAGTGGAATGAGAATTGTCACATTATAGGACACAACTTTTTCAATATTATCTTCTTTATTAGAAATAAGTTTCTAAGTACAATATGGTCTGATTTTACACACTGCTACTATTATTTTATTATCAAACCATATACCTTACAGGTAAGCAGTCGGAAAGTATAGATACCTGTAGATATTAACCATAATTTGGGAATAATACAAGCTGTTAGCTTAATGCTACAGCTAGGTACATACGAGTATCCTATACATTAAATTGTAGTGCGCTAGGATATTATTAAAACCCATACATTCTCATACAACAAAAGCTCAGTGAGCATGAAAGCTAAACAGTGTAAAGCTGGGATATTTCCGAAAGGTTCAATTCAGCGCGCTGATGGTTAAGTGCTGTAGTAGGGGGAGGGGGGGGGGATTCTGTTTTAACATAGATTAAGTTAGGACTCTCGGTTGTAACTTTCTCGAATTCGTTGTTTATTTCGTGTCCATTAATGTAGAGTTTTAAACTGTCGACTGTGGGTTTGAGAACTACAAATTGTTTTTTATTTATTTCAACAATAGTGCAGCAGAACTATATGCTTTTGTCAGTATAGAGATATCTGCAGAAGCATGTCAGGTTTATAAGGATATAGATGTATCGCTTGCTTCTCTGCCTGTCGCGTGAGGGTAAGGCGTGGTGATTATAGAATTTATTGTTCTCCATAGAAAATAGAAAGAGAACAATGTATTTTGGCAGCCTTATTGCTAATTAGGGAATTCTTTCTGACAACCTCATAAGTAGGGGTTTGAGATAGTGAGACACCGGTAATCCAGGCGGAAGAGATTATAAGAAAAGAGAAAACAACTATGCTATACAGTTGTGAAAAAAAAAGCGTAACATCACGTCCGTAATCCCCGAAGGGGTAGGCAGTATAGTTGTCTAAAGTGTAATAGAGGTTTCGTAAATACCTCGTGTTCAATGTATACCACATAAGTTATAAACATGTAATAATAATAATAAGTAATAATTTACTCGTTTATCAATCCACTGTTGGTATATGGATTTCCTTTAACATTGAGTTAAATATGTAACATTAAGAAATCCTTCTGATATAAGCTCTACTTTCGGCCCCGTAAATTTATATAAGATCTTAACTCAGTGAGCTGGAAAGCGAAACAATGTAGAGTTGGGAACTTTTCTAAAGCTCTCAAACGCGGCGCGCCGTGGCGTAGAGTTCAGGTGAATAATCACGACTTATGTTTTCAAAGTTGTGTGTGACATACGATTTAGTTATATTGTGCAAAGCTTCCAAGTTTTTGACATGTAAAACGTACGTGATAAAATCAATATCTAATATTAGTAATTGAGCAGTTAAATAAATAGATACATTTATTTAAACTATCAGCATCATCAGCCTAAATCCACTACGGGATATAAGCATATACCATAATACAACATAACTTGACGACCGCAATCTCTTAAAAGCTAGACAGAGCTGTGTAGAGTTTCCACGATTAGGAGTTACGTTATACAAGTACGTTCTACCATGGAATCGAAGTTAAACCTGTTGCAATATATTTACATATTATACAAAAAATATTAAATATTATTCTATATATATTGGCTGCATCGTTGGTCAAGTGGTTTCAAGTGCGACTAACGATCGAAAAGTCCGCGGTTCGATCCCCGGGTCGAGTGTTATTAGATTTTCTTATCTTGAATTTTAGTAGTGGCTTGAAGTGTGGATTTGTGCCCGGTGCATTGTTATAGGCTCGTTACCTATTACAGAGTATGAAATAAATGTAACTGGTGAAACGTGATAGTGTATTACAGTTCTTTGCCAACTTCTTCGGAGATTACAGGCGTGATGTTATTACGTATAATATATAGTTGTATCTGTATTGAACACAACTGTTATTTTAACATTGTTTCTTTGTTCAACGTATTTCTTCGCCGCAGTCAGGTCACGCTAGACAATAGCTGGCCTCAGCGAGCGGGTTCGCGGATCAAGACGACTCCATCCCATTTGTGTGAGGTTATCTGTTAAATGCAGGTTTTTGTGCAAGGTTTTTGTTCTTGTTCCAACGTAGCTGTTGCTAGTCCGCTTCGCTGGACGCTAGTGAAAACTCGCGCAATTGTTTTGTTCTTGTAATTAGATATAGGTACGAGTATTTTTACAATTTTGTAGCTTTTCAGTGTTTTGTAGCTGTTTTAAACAATTTTAATTTGTAGTTTATAAGGAGGTCAAATTGTGTACAGAGTGTGCAACGTTTAGATCGGCATGATTCTTATGACCACAATCACAGCAAGATCAGCGCAGGTAGAAGGGAACAGATAGAAATATAAAGAGAACCATAAAAGAACATAGAATAGAAAATTTGAGGCTCAAAATATTTGGTATGCCGGTGTGCGTGTAAAAGGCAAAAGGAGGGTAGGTTGACCTCCTACCTGATGGTCTGAAGATCTAAAGAAGACAACGAGAAGCTGCCGGATTCGGAAGGCCCAAGACCGAAAGGAGTGGCGTCGATTAGGGGAGGCCAATAGCCAGCAATGGACATCCAAAACTTGATTTTGATGTGTGTGTATAAAAATAATGATAAATGTAGAAGTGCGTCAGGTCTATAAGGATAGGAATATTTGGCACTCACTCCTTTCTGCCTACCCCGCAAGAACCTCACGTGATTGTATAATAATGATAATATAGGTTCCAGTATTAACACAAGAATATGATCCAAAGTTTACGGTAATATAAAAATACATTATGTAAGCTCATATGTATTCACATACAAATGTTTGAATACACAAGTGTATGAATACATATGAGCTATGAATACATACAGCTGGCATAAAACTTTTAACGACTAGAATAATCTGTAACGACATACGAACACATGTTGGGTAATTTTGAAAATTCGCTAGCGTGGGCGGGCACAATGAGAAATGGGATAATATAAATAGGTTCTCGAGGCTAACAAGGCATGTTTTAACCTCATATATACATATTTATATGCGTTCAGTCTAACTAGATCACATCAGAGTAACTTAATTTTATTTAATAATTTATCTATAGTTTACTGACTGCCTCGTTGGTCGTGTTGGTTGCATGTGCGACTGCCGATCGGGAGGTCCAGGGTTCGATTCCCGGGGCGAACACTACAAAAATGTTCTATTTTAGATTTACTAGTAGTTGTTCGGAGTCTGGATATGTGCCCGATGCATGGCAATAGGCTCACCACCTATTCCATGGGACTTAACGTAACTGGTGA
>DWDT01003521.1:0-12200 GCA_018245595.1 Microceris scylla | reverse complement strand
CTGATACCTCAAATCTGTTTTATTATTATTATTAGTCCTTTTTTTATAAAACATCTATAGAAAATGTAAAGATGGACTGTCTGATGGCGGCGTGGTGTTCATTTGCAACACTAAAATTTCCAGTGTAATGCTCTAAAACAACCTCATTTATAAGCTATTTTTTATATTGTTGTGTTGTATACTACTGATACCCATGTTTAGAAGCGATGTTTTAAGCAGATAGCAATGATTTTCAATAGAAAAAAATTTATAATCACTGTTCTGCCGTAGTATAGATTTAGTAGAAAATGTGATTAATGTCCAACAAATAGATACTATATACTCCATTTTAAAAACCTTTAAATTGATTGATCCTCGAGTAAGACATTAAATTCTTTTCGAACATAGTATAGAGAACATGTCCTTGAAATTTTCACTCACCAGTAGCTTTGATCCCATTGGTGTTTGTTTTTCGTGCATCTTTTAGTAGATTTTTATTTTGATCGTTGTTTTACTGTCGCATTAGTACTGTGTGTGCTTATTTATTTACAGTAGACAGTGATATATCTAAAAGAAAAAAGTTAAAAAGCTAGCTTCCTTTCCGTGAAATATAATAATTCATCACCTTACCAGTGACACATGTCATCGATGACAACTGACAGTTGTCAATGCCTGGAATTTTTTTCGGAATGTGAGAATCCGTATAAAAACCCCGTTATAAATGTTGGCAAAAGTATTAAAACAATGAGATATTATATTCATTTTCATATTAATTGAAACTCAGTGCCAAAACTGGTTTGTTTTAGTAACGCTTCTAAGCGTAAAAGTAGAGAAATCACGTTTGTAATTGACAGTCTGTCTGTAATCAATGACAGATTATAATATGTCACCTGAAGGTAATATAAAACTAAAATTTTATTCATTTATTGCATTTCTTCGTCATTAGACTGTAACGCCAAATAAACCACATTTAATTGGGATTAAAATTATTTAATATAATGATGAATTAGTTATAAATTAAATAACGACATGTTACATATGGAAGTCATGAATACCTTTTAATAGTTAGTTTAATTAAGTTTAAAAAGAAAGATGACCATTTATTCTAAATTTAAAGTTCTCATATACTGTTTGCAGTCTTGAATATTTTTTATTTTCGTAGATCTTATTAGATAATATTTCTCAATATAAGTAAATTGGATATTTTTTCTCCATTACAATATAGCCTTATTAATTCGACAGCCTTACGATAAAGTCGTATTGTCTTACATTAAGCTTCACTCGGCAGTGCCCCGGTCCCCCTCCGCGTGCGGCATGCGGCCGCGCGCGCCCGCGGGCCGCTCAGCTTGTTCCACTCCCGAGAGGAGGAGTTGTAGTCCGCAGCGGGACGAGTTCGTGGTGCACAGGGGGAAGGCCATCACCACGCTGTCCGCCATGGCCCGGCGGGACGACGACAACGGTGAGGAGCACGCTACCACTCAAATTATTAATTTTTTTCTTAATATAGTGCAATAGAAAATAGTGTTCCTCAAGCAATGCTACAGAATTAAAAGTGCAATGGATAGAAAGAGGATTTTAACCATATTAAATATTGAACATGGCATCCTCTTAGAGCCAAAGATTACTCAGTGTCGTTTCTATACACAGTGGAGGCGGGCGGCGCGGCGGTGGCGGCGGCGGGGCGGCCGTCGCTGCGCGAGCGCGGCGAGGGCTCGTTCGCGGGGCGGCGCTCGCGGCGCTCGTCCGTGTCGGACGACAGCCAGCTGACGGTGGAGAACTTCGGCGGCTCGCAGGACCGGCTGCAGTTCGCGGGCCGCAACCCCGAGAAGGCGCTGGCCACGCTGGCGGCGCTGGCCGACGCGCCCGCGCACCACGTGCGCAAGATCTCCGCGCCCGCCGGTCAGCCCTGCACTGCTTCTGATATCTGAATTACTTCTCCATATTTCGAACTTATAAGCTGATACGGTCAGAGTCGTACTTTTTCGGCTAAACTCGACGATTTCATTAACAGTTGAACATTACTAAGTATGATACCGTTTTTGAGAAGTATATACAAAAATAAGAAGTAGTTTGAGAAGTATATACAAAAATAAGTAGTAGAAATCACAAAACTGTGTAGCCACTGTGTAAAGCCTATTTCAGATTATAATATGCCTAAATTAATTTCAAACATTTTACTTCCAGGTCCAATAGATTACAATCCACCGCTGCGATCGTCGCGGCAGGATATCCGCGGCTCCATTCAATTCTTTCACGGCGACTATCAGAACGGTGCGCAGGAAAACCAGCAGAAGGTCGAGCGGCAGTACTCGCAGCCGCAGACCAACACCGACAGCCAGCCGTACTACCCCATCCGGCGGCAGCTGAGCAGCGACACGATAACCTTGAACCAGAACTACGGGTTCAACTACAAGGGGGGAGGTGATGGCTTCTTCTTGAACGACAGGGATTCGACGGATGGTGACGTCACGAAAACGAGCTTCGCCGATCTCAATAAGATCAAGAGTAACGGTGACCAAGGTTTGTTCGATACTCGAAGACTTGCATTGTACATATACAATTGCACTGTGTTCTATAACGGTGTTTGATAAACAACGCTTTTTAATTTTAAATAAGGAATTTTATATTTCAAATAATGAAAGAGTTTTAACCTATCGACATGCACAATACACAGAGCACTGCATAATTGTATTTAAGGTTCCCATAATATGCAAAACGATTAATATTATTCTTTCCATGCAATTATAAAATATGTACATGTATATTACACAACAGCCGCTGTAATATGTTACATTTCTTTTTCAGCAGAATATTGTAATTAAAAAAAACTCTTATGCTCTCAATGTTGCCATGTTTTAGGAGCTTTATATTATCACATGTGTTAATTTCAAATTCTACGTAGTTGTCCATGATTGCATCCCGCTTGGTATACGTGTGCGTTTATGCTTCTACTGGACCACATATTCCCATTATTGATTTGGATTTTAATTGTATTACATTAACGACCTTATGCTAGAGTTGATATGGAAATTTATCGCTAATCTGATCTTATGTTTGTCAAGCTACATGCTATCGTGGCTTGTCGTGGATACCGCACTAGTTATCTGTATTGCCGAGCTGTCAAATCAATGCATATCAGTGTTACTTTGTGAATTTCAAATTAAAAATTGCATTTGTCCTCAAATTTCGTCAACATTAGTTTGACTAAATGTCAAATATTTTTATAAATTGCGTCACGAGGTATATGCATCAATTTGATAGAACCAAATCTGGTTACGTAATCCCATGGTCATAACATGTCCTGGTCCCGCAGGCCAGTACGGTTCGGCCGAGAACGAGCAGGTGGAGTGCCGCAAGAGCACCACGTTCTCCACACCGCCGCCCAACACCACCACGTGGCAGCAGCAGTTCCTGCAGCAGGAGAGCCAGCCCAGTCAGTATACCGCGCAGTTGGCCATATTATTTAATATTATTTATTACTAATTAATAATAATAATTATCGACCCATTATAATTCCACTGTTGAAATATGGGTTTCCTCTCATATTGAGAGGATTAAGGCCCATAGTCTGCCACACTGGACAAGTGCGTGTTGGCAGACTTCTCATATCTTAGAAAATATTTGGTTTTATCAATTCTCAGGTATGCAGGTTTCCTCACGATGTTGTCCTTCACCGTTAGCAAGTGATATTTTAATTTAAAACGCACATTTGTAAAGAGGTGCGCGTCATGGATTTGAACCCAGCACCTCCGGAGTGAGAGGCTGAATTCTTAACCACTAGGCTATCACTGCTTCGTAAAGTAATTACTATTTATTAATTTGGCTTGATTTTCGTTAATATAGAGATCTAACCAATTGAAGTGGAAGTAGACAAGTTGACGATGTGATGTGAATATAACGATTTAGTCCTCGCGATTCTGACAGGAGATTTGTATCTGACACTGGAATAATCAAAGATTTGATAATGATGATCACGATGAATATTGTGGTAAATTTTTGATATTGAATGCTAACGGTAAAACATTAATATTATTTGAGATTGAAGACACTAATAGGTGTTATATAGACTACGATAACCATTAACAATTTATAGTAGCATCTAATATAAGGAGCGCAGTGTGTCCCTTCATTAATATTCATCAGACTATTGTATGACAACAGGCTCATCTATTCAATGATACACATGATGTAACAGGCGAAATGTGGAAATATTATAATTCCTTGCTTTTTCTTTGGGGAAACACAGGCGGGATGGTGTCATATTATTGGGTAGTGTAGGTCCTAATATCTATATTGATTGCAACATTGAAGGCAAATGTTATAATCGATAATAATAACGAGCGCGTCGGTTGCGGGCGGCAGACGGCGAGGAGGCGGCGGGCGGCGCGGCGGGCGGCGAGCTGGCCGTGGCCGCGCAGCTCAACAACATCCGCCTCAAGCTGGAGGAGAAGCGCCGCCGCATCGAGCAGGACAAGCGCCGCATGGAGCTGGCGCTCAGCCGCCAGCGGCAGCAGCTCGGCCAGCAGGCCTTCCTGCAGGCCGTCACCCGGGTGAGCTGCGGGGGGAGCCGGGGAGCCACCGGGGGAGAGGGGAGGAGGGGGAGGGCCGTCGGATGTTGAAACACTTTTATTTGGCTTTCTATATTTACTTGTATATTATATCTGTATGCATAAAGAAATTTAATATTATATTTAATGAGTCAGCTATTTAAGTTAGCACAAATATTATGATGTTACTATCGTTTTATATCCGACCGCACAAACCCTCCATTGTATATGTGTGGGAGTACTATTGGGAGTTCCTTGTATGTGTGGTAGCTAGATATGTGTTCCATAGAATATAAATGTGATGAAAAATATACATTATTTACAAATATTAACTTAATTAAAGCTCATAATGATAAACTCTTTGATTGAATTGATAGAACAAATTTTGGTTTGTTCACTTAAATATTACATTTTTACTGTTATTATTTCCTTGTTCTTTACTTAACACATTTACACATGATATCCAAATTTATGACACTGTTTTTTCGCTTATTTATATTTTTGAAATATTATTTTAATATTTATTATTATTACATCTTCGTCTACCCTGTATGGAACGTGACGTGATGATATAAAAAATAATAATCGTTATTATTATATCCGAACGCCATGCCGTTACGGGGTTATTATTAATTATCGTTAATCAATAGTATTTAACAGTGTTTCGTTAATTTGGATTTCCAATAATCTCAGTGTGACTAATAAAATGTTCAATGTACAAAGGTGAAATATATTTTTCTATTTTTATTAGGATACATTTTTGCAATACCAGTTGGCCTCCCTGGTGAGTGGGCGGTACACACTTGAACCACTTTGAACTTTATTTTTTTAACTAGTTTTTATTATTATTTCTATCATTTACTGTTACAGTATCAGTTTATATTGATTTTGCGTTGGAATATTTTATTAGTTTTGAACACGCTTATATGGCTTTCCATTTTGAAATATTTTCACTTTGATAAACGACTTGTTATGTATGTATTTGACAAGTATCCTTACTCTGTCGTTATGATAAAATTTTCTTTACCATTCATTTAATAATTCAAATGGCTTCAACAAATTTAGCTTCGAGATTGCAATAAAAAGCCTCATCTCAGACTCGAGATGTAAGCAGCTTACTCGTTCTGATTATGTTCCGTAAGCATTCACTATGCCACGAATTATTTGCAACGCCGATCACACATATTTTAATATTATCTCTCGATTTTAATTGCTAAATATAGTTCTTCATTAATTCACGTGTTAATATTATCATAATGACGTATTATAAATTTTATATTGTTGACGGAATTTTTACGAATTATTAATAAGAAATATGTATTTACGATTAAAGTTTTTTCTAAATTTTTCAAGGTGAAACAGTCGAGTTTTTGTTATTTATTTCAATTTGAATAACTTAATATATTGTTACATTGAAATGTTAAAATTAAATTATTATTCTGAATAGTTTTTATCGATGTGAGTCCATTTTGAAGCCTTAATTTTGTATTGTTTAATTCGTTTCCGTATACTCGTAAGTAAAAAAAAACCACTTTTTTGTCCCATATGTTTATGTAATCCCAGTATTAATTAATATTAATGTCGTTCGAACCATAACACACCTCACACATAGAATAGATTTCAACACATTATTGTAAGGTCGCGTTTTCGAAGTATTTCGAAGTTATTAACATTTTTATCTTTCTTCTACATCATATAATTAATCGCCGGTGACTGGTAATATTAAATAGTACAAGTCAACTCAAAAAATAGATGGATTTACGCGTCGCATCGGCTCGGGCTAGCGCTACTAGCTCAGCGGTGTAACGAATAATACTGTCGAAAAGGCGTCCTCGCACGCTGACATCCGATGACACGAGATCACAGTACAACAACCATACCAGTCGAGAGCATACGACGTAGCGGCACGTACGCCAGTGGTAGCGGGTGCGGTAGGGTAGGTCGTGTCGCACTAACGCGCGGCGTGTTGCAGGGCAAGGGCCGCGCCGCGCCCGCCGCCGCCGCGCCGCTCGCGCAGGTACGCCGCCTCGACACTTACGCTCACACTTCTTTGACGCTTCCGCTTTGTTTCTCATGTTTCATGCCTCGTTTCGGTTCGATCTCGTTTTGTCTTTCATCTTGAAAATGCTCGTACGAGTTAACGATTCGGTTGTGTATCTTATGGTTCTTGAGGTGTCCTTATTCAGCCCCCGACTTCCATATGAGGGCGATCATTTGATATCTATAATAAAAAAATAATATATGTATTAAATAAATAATTCATCCCATAAAATCACAATATTTTTATCATAAAGAATAAATAATAAGATGACATCATGTCACATGTGTTAATTTTTTTATTAAAGCTATTGCATATTTTGATAAATACGAAGTTAATAAACCGAATATTGGGTGCGTTAGCGCTCATTGAAGTATACTTATATTCAATTATACCCTTGGAAAGGCTGAAAATAATGATAATCTAAGAAAGTTGGGATAAAGTTTAAAAAATTAATGATAATAACAACAACGGTCACCACGAAAATCCGTAGATAAAATTCCCATTTTTTTTTTTAGTTTGCGCCATTAAAGTTTCACTTCTAAATGTCCAAATTCTAGTGAAATACCTATTATGTTTTTTAGATTCTAATTCGAACGTTCTGTAAATTTGTATCACAGCCGCATATAACACGTCGATTTGAGCTTTTAAGCGATTGATTGTCTAATCAGCTTAGCGTACTGGTATTGCATTTGCTTAATTTAAAAACTTGGTTATAAACTCCGCTATGAACTATAATAGATAACTATTACTTGGTTATAAATTACGCGATTTAACTACTTCTCTAAAGTTAAAGTTCTAATTGTATTATAGTTAAAAAATCCATATTTACTCATGTTATACATATATATTTACAATACAATAATTTCAAATATATTTCTATCATAGTATACAAAATTCCACTATCAATGTATATATGTCTCACTTCGATTTGTAAGTGTTTATAAGTTTTTAATTATTAACAAAATGCATGCGATTGTGATAAAATTTGCATGCACATGTATGTATGTTGTTTGATTACCCATACATTAGCGTAAATATAAAGTTGTGTATAAATATAAAGTGATGTACTAAAATTCAAACACCGGTATTTATCGGAAGAAATAAAAAAAATACATAAATAAATCAAAATATACTTACTAGTTGTTTTTGACAGTTAAAAAGGAAAAAATTCGTTATATAAAGTGAGTAATTGGTAGCGATGAAAGTTTCTTGAAACTTTTCATTAGTGTAATGTTTTCATAAAAACCCTAGACACATGGTTTGTTGCCAACCCTTACTTAGCCGGCCTGGCAGGCTATGCTTCACCCTGCTCAGCCTAAGAGATAACCTGTATCCAAAAATGGAATACTAAAAGAATTAATGATGATGATAGCCATAGAATTTCATTAATATATTCTACATGGACATAGTGAATGAAGTGTTTCTATATGAACAGGAGACGGTGGTGGAGGCGCCCAACCAGACCGTGGACACGGTCGCCCTGGAGCAGTACCAGCAGTCCATTGCGAAGTAAGACATATTATTGTTTTATTTATACTCATTAAATTACATTAAAATGATACATAATATTCATTTATTATGTATAATTTTAACAACGATGTATGTCTGTTGGAAAAAAAAACCATGTCTCAGTGTAAGTATTTACCTTGGAGTTACCGTACGTAAAAAATATTTGCACTGAAATTCTTCCACATTTTGCGACAAAAGGGCTAGTATGATTAAATTTTTTTAAACATTTATACGAGCTTGATTTTTTTGTTTTCACATTTACAAAAAAATGTTGAATACTTTTTATAGTTCGTAAATATTATCGGGGTGCTTAAAAATATCTAAAGCACAATTCGATTTCCGTTATATATCTCAACCGTAAAAATGTATGAGGCGGTGATGAAATCTAGTATCTAATTACTGCAGAATGAACTCCAGTCTACAGGACATACAGAGCGACATCGCGCGGCTGGCCAGTCAGCAGACTCAGCTGCAACAACAGCAGCAGCAACAACAACACCAGCAGCAACAGCAACATCTGCAACAACAGCAGCAACAGTTGCAGCAACAGATACAGCAGCAGCAGCAACAGTTGCAACAACAGCAGCAGTTGCAACAACAACAGCAGATACAGCAGCAGCAGCAGCAGCAAGCGAAACAACTATTCCAACAACCTCCACAACCTCCCCAGTCACCTTTCCAACAAACCTATCAACCAAACATTCCACAATTGGTGAGTATATCACAATATTGACAAAAAATATGATGTATGGTTTACAAAAAAAACTAAATCCTACTTGCAATGGAGAGCGTGCGTAGCTTTGAGCGTCCACACTAAGCAAAACCTACCAAATCTTTTATCACATACACACTGTCAAATGTTCACAGATTAATTTGCAGCATTAGCAGCGTTATAACAATGTAGAAAAGCTATGCAAAATATGCACCTACAATATAACAGCGTTAATGGCACAGATGTATAAAATACATACTAATACACACTGCAATACATGTACGCCAACATATTATATTGTTCACGGCGGGCGAAAATATACCTACTGTCCTTGAAATTAAGTCGTAAAATCGTTTGCTATGTTTATTATACAACCTCGATAGTTAAAAGCTCAGTTCAATGATATACCTTCGTATTATACTCTTATATTATATAAGTCCTTTCTGATTTTAAATTGCTTCATCATTTAAATATTCTAGAATATTTTCACACAGTGGACTAAGAATTGATACAACAAAATTTAAAAAAAATGTCGAGAGGTAAACCGCGTATCTTTTTTTTTACTTTTTTTTTAACTTTTAACATTACAATATATAATTCTGTTAACCCTTTTTTTTGGTTTTGAAGTCTAGTTTGAAAAATGGAATTTCAGCTAGTACAGTGTATCGTTTATGAGATATTAAAAAATAGCATAATTAATACTAAATAATAGGTGTTTATTATTATTACACGACCGCCCAACATACACAGAACATTGAGACAGCTGACATAGCTTGTATGAACGGTAGCGTGGTATATTTAGCTGGTCGCGACAGTAGTCGCTAACCGCGCGGCGGCACGTTTGCAGCACAGCCAGTTCAGCTCGCAGCACAACGTGTCGCGCGGCGCGCTCGGAGCCTTCGGCTCCACGCCGCACCTGCCGCGCGACTACTATGGCTTCGAGGGCTACCAGCCACAGCACGCGCCCCAACACCAGCCCCAACATCCGCCCCAGCACCAGCACTACCAGGAGGAGTTCGGCCGCCAGTTCTTCCTGCACGATAGCCCCGCGCCGCCTCAGCGCCGCACTTGGGCCCAACACGCACAGGAAAACGCCGAGTTGAGAGGCTGGCAGGTCAGTACTAACACTGGACAGTAGGCAAATTTTTCGATTTGCCAGAAAATGATTTAGGTTCAAAAATGCACAGTGGCTTATTAGGTGCGTTAGTTAATTTAAAATACTGCCAGGGCGCCCCTCAAGGGTCAACAACGATTTTTCATAAGAAAAGGTAAAAAAAATTTGGGATTTCACGAGAATGTGCTTAATGATCACAAATGCTAGTATAACTCACTTCATGCACAGACTGCACAATTGAAAGTTTAACAAGTGCTTTTCAATTTATCATACAGACATACGAAGTAAGAAGAGTGAAATAGTAAATAACGACTTATTTATATATTTCAGTTCAGCAAAGATTTGTTTTACATTTCAGCAGTTGCACCAGCAGGGTCAGCAGTTCCAGGCGCAGCATGAGCCGCCGCCGCGGACGTGGAAATCCCCCTCGCCGCAGCCCCCGGAGCGTGCCTGGACACCGCAGGGCTTCGTTCTGCACGATCGGGGGAATCAGCCATTCCAGGTCATTTTCCAGTTTTTATTTACTCTTATTACTTTTACTGTTGAATATATTATGTAAGTTCCCCTCAGGCCCCAGACTGCTTCACTTCTGCAATTCCGCTTAGCCATACAAAATAATTATTTTTGTGTTTACGCATTTATCATTTTTGCAAGTATATTGAAACGAGACCTGGTCACATTAATGAACAATTTTATTACTACTTTTCAGGTGCACTACAACGACCGCTACCAGAACGGCACAGACACGGCGAGGGAGAACCAGAACCACTTGAGTTACACTGTGATAAACCCCAACCAGTACGTGTCGCAGTCGCCGCCGCTGGCCGCCAGCCCGCGACGCTCCAAGACACCGCAGCGGCAGGGCTCGCTGCCCGAGGTGCGGCGCGCCGAGCCCGTCAGTCTGCACCAACTGCACGCGCCCGCGCAGCCGCCCGCCCAGCCTCCTGCGCAGCCGCCCGACGACATGGAGCCGCAGAACATCTCCTTCATTGGCAGCGCCGAAGACGATGCGCTGCGCCAGGGCATCAATAGACTGAACATCTCCTCCGGCACACGCACCTACCGTATCCCCTCGCCGACGCGCCCGTCCCTCAGTCGGAATTCATTCCAGCAGCTGGACCAGGAGGAGAGCGAGACGAACGAGAAGGGCTTCTATATATCGTTTGACAACGAGCAGCCGAAGCGGCCAAAGCCGCCGCTGCGGGCGAAGCGCGGTTCGCCGAGGAAGGAGCGGGAGTTCGGCAGTCCGCCGCGAAGTGCCCAGCGGAGTCCCGACCGTGGTTGGGAGCCGGAAGAGGAACAATTTGTTGTGCATCGCGTGGGTGTAACGGAGACTGCTCGGTCTAATGAAAGTTGCATAAATCGGGAAGATCGGCTCGAACGCAGGGAAACTCCGCCACGGGAGCGACCGCCGCGAGTCGCCAGCGTCGAGCCCGCCGCACTCGTAATCGGCGAGCTAAACCCCGATCCGGTGAGTTGGCTATACATATTATTACACAGCTGTAAATCATTTTGCGATTCAGTTGGTACAAATATTTTAAGGTTCCTCAATAGATAAACGCAATTATTATCATTTCTTTTCATTTGGGTGAGGATGTGAATCCGTAGTGCTGAAATTGTTAAATTTATTGAGACGAGCGGTCTGGTGTGTGGTCACAGAACTCGGCCGAGGAGATGGAGCGCAAGAAGGAGCGCATCATGCTGCTGTCGCTGCAGCGGCGGCAGCGCGCGGACGAGGCGCGAGCGCGCGCGGAGGCGGCGGCGGCGGCGCGACGCGCGCGCGATGAGGCCGCCGCCGAGCTCAAGGCCGCGCGCAAGGAGGAGCAGGCGCGCCGCCGCGAGGCCATTCTGCAGCAGTACAAGTTCAAGAAGGCCATCGAAGAGGCCGAGCGCGAGGTCAGGCCCACTCTGCTCCTGAACTATTTCACGTATTACAGTAACAAAACGGCCGCTTTCTCTGACAATGGTGTTGTTAGTTGCCTTAGCTGGTTGATAACGCTGTGACGTTAATTTCCAGGGCAAAGTGTTAGACAAATCAGAATTCTACGACACGCTGAAGTCGCACGGCGGTGCGGCGACGACGGGTGGCGGCACGGCGCGGCTCCGCAGCAAGGCGGGCGGCGGCCGCGCGCGCCCCAAAACCATTCACGTGGACAGCGGCACGCTGCAGGCCGCTGAGGGCATGCTCTCTTCCAAACAGCCCTCCTCCACCAACCTCACCGGTAAACCATACAAAATGTCTATCTTATGTCCCATACATTTTGTCCTTCTTTTTAACATGCCTGCAAACACGTTAAC